>CAIGRP010126380.1:0-10346 GCA_903798385.1 Fraxinus cuspidata | reverse complement strand
TATTATTGACAATTTTCATGCAAAACAAAGTCAAACGAATAGTATTCGATATTGTAATTTATTTTTTATTTTTTTTTTTTTTGGCAATTGGAACAAATTCTAAACCCAATGGTAGGAAAAATTATCATTTTAATGGACAATTTTCATAAAAAACGAAGCTAAACGGACACCAAACTTTCAACATTTTCCATGGAAAATTATACCAATCAAACACAATTAATTACAATTCCCAGTAAAACAATTTCTGGGCAATTCAATTCCCTGGAATTCATTTTCTTTCCACCCATTTTCTACCTTTGCAATCAAACGGACCCTTGTGGAAAATTATACCAATCAAACACAATTAATCACAATTCCCAGTAAAACAATTTCTAGGCAATTCAATTCCCTAGAATTCATTTTCTTTCCACCCATTTTCCACCTTTGCAATCAAACGGACCCTAAGAAAACTTTGATGAAAAATCTCAGTGAGAAAGTGTGTGGAAACGAGGAAATTGAAGCAATAAAGAAGTTCCCCCGAGTTTATAGCAGAACAATGAAATTAATGAATAGAGAAGGTTCTCGCAGTAAAAATAACAAAACAACTTTAGGTAGACTTAAAATCTCTTGTACTGTGACTAGCTATGAAACATAAAGCATAATTTGCAAGACAAGAAAACTACTATTGATATGCAGAGTAGCTTGAGGAGGCGAAAGAAATGCACGTGTTGTACTCATAATTAAGACAGCTAAAAAAATTAACTGAAAACCTACCTCTTCATCTATTCTCTTCCAGGTTCCAGACATGTCCATGATCGACTTAGAGCAAATTGGGCAGCAGTACCTGAATTCACCATCAATGCAGTTTGGAAAAAAAACTCAGGTACAAATTCTTTTAATAAGCCCACAAAAAAATAAAAAAAAATAAAGGGAATCTCTAAGAATATTGCAAGTAAATTGATAAATTACTTGTCACGCTTTATCATCTCGTGGTAACATTCACAATGCATGGTGTGTCCACATTTCATAACGGTTGTGTCTTTCAAGGAGTCAAACAGATACTGTAAGTACAAAAAAGGGGCAGTATTACAATCTGACTACTCAAGATTTACAGTAAAGAACTCGAAAATGGAAATCAAGGAAACCTCGTAACATATAGGACAGTGATGTCGCATGGAGTTTTCTACACACGAATGATTGTTACGCAAACTAACTGAATAACAAGAGCCTGCATAATTATGATGAAAATGTAAGAAGAAATTCAAGTGTAGTGATCAACTTAGAGAAGGAGTTAAAATCCAGCAAGTTCTTAAGACTCGTTATATTTTCTCGATCCTCACAATTTTACTGCAGAGTGAGGAATTCAACTGAAAAAAATGAGTTTAAAGACAAAGTAACAATAAAGTAACGCCAAAGAGCAGCTGCATACCACACTTCTTGCAGTGGAAGAAGTTCTCACGGCCGCCAACTCTAAATAATGAATCAAAATTTAGATCAAATTAGTTACAGAACGAAGAAAGTTTTCCAAAGCTTAAAAGGTTTAATTATAAGTAAATAAGCAAATTTTAAAAATATATAATTTTTATTTTGGCTCAGAATTTGAAATTAGTAACTTTTTTTGCTTAGATGAAAAATAAAAATAAAAAAATAAAAAAACATGTACAGAAACAACAAATAAATTTTACTTATTTTAAAGCTTGGCCAAACATCAGCACAGCGTAAGAAATGGGCATAAAGTGTGCATTTCTTATCTGATTACTAACCTGCAGATCCCACAATCATCACAATGAAACTGTCCTTTGTCAATCTGCAGCAAGCATAGATTAGCACTGTTTAAGAATTTAGAAGCGACTATAATCAATGGAGAACAAAATCATAGAAACAAGTTATTTTAGCTAGGTAGAAAGAAAAATATCTTAATTACATCATCGTCGTAGAATATGCACACGTCGCAAAAGTATTCTCCCATATTGACACCGCAATTTGTACAAACTTGGGCAACCTGGACCAAAGGGAGACCATTTTTTTTTAACAAATCAAGTATTGATAGAAACAGAACAAAAAAGGTTTATAACTCAAGTCGAGAGAACTTACAGGCTGCTCCGTGTCACAAACTGAACAGATAACCTGCAAAATAAGTTAGCGTGTCCATCCATGTTAACAAGTCTTTAGGAACATACTAAATCAAACACAAATAAGCAAAGAACAGAGATGTGAAAAACGTACTTGCTTTACATCATACCGCACCAATTCATGCCGATCAAAAATGTTTCGCAACAAACTCTGTTGATATAGAGTCAAAGCAACAAAAATCAGATAAAGAAAGCGAATAGACATAAGGGGTTTGGTGTGTTGAAAGGATCATTTAGCAGGTCGAATAAATCAAACAAACAGAACCAGATAAACCCCTAGATCAAAAAAAAGCGCACAAGAAGATTCTATTAGACTTAAAGAAAGAGAGGGCAGTGAAGGTGTTTGGAGAAATACCGTGGCTTCATTGTGACAGTGGCGACAATCATAGACCTCATTACAGCAAGGAGATCGAATCTTGCATCTTCTTCTGTAATGCTTGCATCTACAATAGTTTCAAATAATCAGAAAGTTATCAACTTGATACCAAAAAACTCAAAATCATCCCAGAGATTAAAGATTTGAAACTTTGTTTAAACACTTCAAAGATTGAAACTATATTAAAAATAAAAATAAAAAAAACTTTACGACTACATGTTACGTGGAAAATTAAAACACCAATCTGGATGCTAAAGTACATGAACACGTTCTTACATTCATAAATCGTGACTCCAACAGTCATTTAACTACTTAAACCATGGCAAATCCCCAATAAAACAGTTGAACTATTCAGCTTTTATGCATAAAGTTTAAAATTACACAATATGCCTAAGTTCGAGTTTCCTAAAAAGTAACTTATAAGTTCATTTTTCTATCACATCAAAGTCAAATATTAATTTCAACAACATATTCATAATTACTGCCCTTTATTATCCACATATTTCCTGGGATCCACTCATATTCCTCCTAAAAAGGCTACAGTTTAAAGATTCAAACTTTACACACAATTAAACACAGCAGAAATTCAATATTCATCTGAAGAATTAATCAAGATTAACACACTAATGGAAAAGCTAAAAGATACAATTTTTGAGCAAAAAATTCTGCATCTTGAAGATCCAAATATACATATAAATATACATAAGAATAACAATCTTCAAATGAAATATCAATAAATAAAATCAACCCACCTATCAGATAACCAAAAATAACTTACAGATTTCACAAATTTAAGCATAACATCACAAATCATTTGAAATTCCTACATCCAAATAAAATGAAAGGGAGAAAAATACCCATAACCCATCTTCCCAAAGGTAAACCGGTCATTGGAGGGGCTTTCCATTAGCATTGGCAAAAATTATTTCCCAGAAGCAAAAGGGATAAGCCTGAAAGAAGGAAGTAGATTTAGGGGAAGAACGGAATGTGCCCAACAAAATAAAAAATTTAAAATCAAAGTGAAAATGCCCTTATATCGAAATGGGAACTGATCTTTTGTATCCGCGCATTAAATAATTCGAACAACACCACTGCTTTATATTAATTTTCTATATATAAAAATATTTTCTTGATGAATTGTGCATCTATATGGAAAGCGGAAAACATGGGTAGGGAATGGATGACAAAGGGGACAAGGCGCCTAAGAAATGGGCCAATGGCAATGAGAGTGAAGTTGACCGTGCTGACAGATAAGAGGGAGAAATATAGTGGCTGGGACTTATTTGGGGTTTGTAGATCACTAGATATAAAGTCACGTGGGATGGTTGTATATGCACGTGACGTGATAATTCACTTGAGCCTTGTTTGACAATCATTCTTTTTTTTTTTTCCTCTCGTACTTATTTTCAACAATATATTCTCATAATAAAATATTCATCATATAAATTCAAATTTTTTTCTTATTTTTTAACCACATATTCTCCCAAAATTTATCATTCAAAAATTCATTTTTTCCAAAAAATATCTATCAAGCATGCACTAAATAACAAATTAAAGAGTTTGTTTGGAAGAGATTTTTCTTTGTAAAAAATATTTTTTTGGATAATTTGAAGTAAAAATCTAAAAAGTTAATTATGGATTCTATAAAGCGTTTCGAAATAGTTAAAAAGTATTTAAAAAGTTTCTTCAATACCAAGAGGATCTTACTATCAACTACTTTTATCTATTTCAGAGACTTGGATATTTTAGCTCATGGTACAAATACAATCCATAATGCATTATCGACCTGCTTGTTTTAGCTCGCGACACGAATACAATATATCCTGCATTATCCACCTACTTCATGGGAATGCTTAAGTATCGATTTTAACAAGTAACCTCCAGTTCTGATATCAACTTGGTATAAGATATTCTCATTATTTTATCCAAAAGTTATAGTTAATAGCACAAATACATTCACCTTATATCACCCAAAATCAAATTCGAAAATTCACCTCAAGCTCACTTCTTTGGGCCCTCCACCGTTTCAAGCATTCTTATATCATATGCGATTTGTATGATTCAAGATTCAAAATGTTGTGACTTGCAAACCCCGTCATATATATATATACACACACGTGTAAATGAGAGATCCAAAGGTTTCCTAGCCTGCCTTTCCCACTGGCAAGAACCCACTTGCATATAACTCGAATTTAGGTAAAATTATTGGCCTGTCAAGATTCATGAACTAGTATAAAAGAACACACCACTTGATCAAATAATTTTATATAAATCCAAATAATTTGGATTTTAAAAAAGTTCATTTTTTTACCCGTCAAAGTTAAGAACAACTTCGCACAAAAAAAAAAAAAAACATGAAACATCTAATATTAATTTTGTTAAGACTTGTATTCTATCTTAAAATGTTAACATTATTATGAGAAATAATAAAAAGTCATTATGAGTTGGTTTATATTTTCATCTTTATTCAATGCGAAATTTTATCATTTAACATGTCCTGTAAGACTGTGGCTCATTTGAGCAGCCAATTCTAAAATCCACGTGCTCATTTTTTAGTTTTAATTGGATCTAATTGCTCGTTGGAGCTTAAGAGGCTCGATATCATGTTAAGATTTGAATTTTATCTTAAAATGTCAACCTTATTAAGAGGAGTAATACAAAACTTTTATAAATTGGTCTATATTTTCATCCTTACTCAATGCGGAATTTTACCCCTTATCAAATTTCACTAAGAGAAGCCTCGTCCTTCGTAAAGGTCAAGCAATGCAAGTTTCTTCCCTTAGTGAAGGTCGGAAAGTGTGCAAAAATTCAACTCAAGACCCTCTTTCTTCCCATCTACACTTTGCTTTTTATTTTATGTTTTCTTGCAAGTTACTCATTCTGTTGATGATTAAATATTCTCTTAGGTTTTTCTTTATTAAAGTGACAGCATTTTCTCTTTATCAATTTCCAAATTTGAAATAGAAAACTTAAATAGTAAGAAAATATTCATCTTTTACTAAATAATGCAGACAAAAATGTTTAAAAAGCAAACCTATTATCACATGATTGAAATAATTATGTTGAGGGTGAAACCATTTACGAATCTTCCGGGCCAATTACATGACAAGAAATCACAGCGATGTTGCAAAATAGAGAACCTTAAGGCTGCTTGTGGTTGATCACCACTAGAGACAGATGGATTCAAAACTGGACAATTAGCCGGGTTAATACGTAGAAAATAATAAATTTACCCATAGAAAATTACTAAAAAAAATTAACGGGTACAGCCCGGCCCAGTCCCCCCCTAAATCCGTCATTGACTAGAGAGACTAGGAAAGGGATAGACTACGTAAGATGCTTTAGCGATTAGTCTACAAGTGAACATAAAATTAAATTCACAAAATTTCGATGAGATTCTATTTTTTCTCATTTCTTTCCTCATGGTAATTTCTCTGTATTTATTGGGATAAAAAGAGACGACTAGGCTATTACCTTGATAATGATTTTACAAACCAAAATAGCTACAGTTACATCGAAACTTTTGAAGACGTCAAATTTGTAGGATCATTTAATTGTTGAGACCTATGAAATTATTTATTGGATGATGTCTAAGTAAAGTATAGATCATTTCTTTCGTATAAGTAGTCTATAGAGCGATGGGAGGAGGTTTGTGCTCATTTTCCAAAGTTTTAAGTCATGTCATCGTCCACTTGTGCAAAATGCCCCAAATCAAGTTATATTGGATAACGTGCAATCATGAGAAGTACTAGAATACTGCTCTATATATATATATTTTTTATATTAACGATATAAATGAATAATAAATAAATAGCATATATAGTTTTATTAAAATGCGTGCATAAGTAGAGAATATTAACACTAATATTTTTTATTAATTTATTTTATATTTTCAAAAAACATAGGCATGCCAAGTTTTATTATAGGCCAAATTTAGTTGTGGGCCGGCTTTAACATACGTCCTGACGAGTCTAGTCATAAAATCCTTATTTGCACCTCTAATTTTAAAGTTAAAATTTCTTTGTAAACAAATTAAATTATCGTATTTTGATTTTTAATTAATTCAATTTTGCATTCGAACGGAAAATAATTGGAGAATAGAAGAATTGCGAGGTCCATTCGGATGAAGAATTAAAGAGGTGATGGAGAATAGAAGAATTGGGAGGTCCAATCGTATGAAGAATTAAAGAGGTGGAAGAGAAAAGGGAGAACAATGAGAGAGAGGTCCTTGATTTTACACAAACTAGGTAACAATAGTTTGATCGATCAGTTTTTGAGTCACAAGCTCACTAATGTCAAACACTAGCGTTGCTTCAAAATAGGCAAACTCACTAGAAAACCCTCTGAATATATCTAATCGGATCATTAATTCAAGTTTGGTCCATAAGAAAATTCATTTACTAGACACGACACATTTCCATTGAAGTAATCTAAGGGGGTTCTTTGTGACCAAGTTACAATAGCCAACCATCCTTCGACTGTGAAAATAAATTTTGTGAAAGCACATAAAGAAAATGAAGAGGTCGGAATTTTCATGATCAACCACCAACAAAGAACATATCCCACCAAAAGCTCCAGCTTTCGCGTTCAAGAAATTGTTGGGATTGATTCAAATAAATAAATACTTGAAGGACCTCTTAATATTTAAAATTACGTTTGGGCACTTGTACAAGAAATATGAACAATTGAAGAGATTGTGTTTGGGGAATTATGGCTGCCGTACGATGATAAAAAAATAATAATAGGAATTAAAGAAAATGTTGTGTGATTTTCTCAATTAATAGTCTTTTTTTTTTTTTTTTTTTTTTTTTTTTTGGGTAATTGTCAACGATTTATCGAACTATGTTTAATTATTGTTTCTCTTTGTCTCATTTTTGTGTCTTGTGTTTCCACTGTGTTTGGTGGAACTAATTTTCTCAAGAGTGGTATCAGAGTTCTAAATTCAAAAATATGATAAAAAGTTCTAAATTTGAGGCGGAGCGTTTTGACGGGAAAAATAATTCAATACTTGACGTAGTATACTGTGCAAGATGTTATAATACAACAAGGACTTTACAAGACATTATAGGGTAAGAGACGATAAGGGATGAAAAATTCAAAGTTGCAACGATGTAAAGTACAATGTTTTGAAGTAAGGATGGATGAGAATGCAAATTTTAGGGATCATCTGAATAAATTTGAAATGTGAATAACTGAACTACTTGATGTTAAAATTGAGGATGAGGATAAGACTATTATTTTGTTGTCTTTCTTGCCGAAATCATACGAGGCATTGGTGACCATACTGTTAGTTGAAAACCCTACTTTGATGGTGAATGAAGTTTCAAGTGTTTTGTTAGAGATAACTAACATAAAAAAGTCAACTGGTATTTTGAATGGTGATCAAATTCTTTTGGCAACTTGTGATAGTAATCGAGGTAGAAGTGACTTGTGAGGAAGGAATTATGGTCAAAGGGGTGATCGTTCTCGAACTCATATTTAAGAGAGATGTGTATGGATGTTGTTACTACCAAAAGAAGGGCCACATTAAAAGAAAAATGTGAAGAATTGATAAACCATCTCGAAGTGAAGAGGAATAAAGAGAATAAAGAAGACTCTATTGTTGATTATGATGTCAAGACTAACAATGATTTCTATTTTCTTACTGATTCCAAGCGACTCTTGGATTTTGGATTTTGTATGCGTTTATTATACGTGCCCCCACAAAGGGTGATTTGAGGATAAAAAGTCATGTGATGGGCGTAATGTTATGATAGTTGATATCAGAAATTTGAAGTTAAAGGTTTGGGTAGTGTGAAGTTGAAGATGTTTGATGGAGGAGGAAGGCAATTACCAAGTACTTTACGCAAATCTATACATTTTCCTCATTTTTTAGCCACTCATTCTTTATTAAATCACTATTTTAAAATGCATTTCGACAAAAAATGGACTCAAACAGCTTGGACACATTGGGTTATGAATATTGACAGTGCTAGTGTAATTACTCTTAAGGAAAATTGTGTTGGATTATTAAAATTCTTGTAATAATTGCGAAGAAAAATTGTGTGGCAAAATGAGAGGCAAAAAAGTCGACAATTTGTGCACACTAATAGGAAAGACATTTATATGTGGAGTTGTCGCGTTGGAATTGCACAGAGGAGAGCTTTCTACTATTGCTATAGGTAGTGGTTAAGACGAGTTACGTGACTGGTGATAGGAAGAATGAAGTTTGAAGATTTCATAATGTAGTAAGGTTTGATAAATCTTTAAATTCGACTCATGTCTACTAAAATTTATTGGGACATGATGGCACCTACCATAAAAAATCGTGCAATGTTTGGTGCTAAGAATTGGTCATGGATTCGAAGAATTTAAGTCAACTGAAGATTACTTTGGATTGATTCAAGTAAAAGTAAATAGTTGAAGGTCCTTTTATTAGTTATAATTAAGTTTTGGGACTGTGCAAGAAATATGAACAATTGAAGAGAAAAATTGAGGGGGTGAGAAAAAATTAAATATATTGTGTGCTTTTCTCAATTAATAAAGTCCCATTCTTATAGTTGTCGACTATTTGTTGAACCATTTTCAATTATTATTTTTGTCTTTTCGGCTCATTTTTGTATTTTGTGTTTCTGCTGCGTTTTGGTAGGATAATTTTCCTAACTACAATCATATGCAAGAAGATACGAGAATACACTCGATCGTAACATAAGTTTAAAATTACTAGAGTACAACGACTATTGTACAAGTCCCCCAAGTAAAATATTATATTGATATCAAACTCATTCGAATAATTCACTTGCGACAACAATGTTGCATTGTTATTTTTGGATTTTACCTTAAAAATAAAATACCGACACCAAAAACTTTGTTATCCCAACATTATTATCAAATGCTTAAGCCCACCAATAGCTGCCCAAGAGCCGGGCATTTATATCATCAATTTTGAAGTTTACACGAATGAGACAATTAAATATTTTTGTCAAGCCAAGTACATAGTGTTGTCGGAAATTCGACTATCTGAATCGAAAGAATGAATAAAATGAAATGCAGTAGATGAAGCGAAGTATGCCAAAATAAATCTCCTTAAGACAGATTTCGTTCCCCAATAAAGTGCAAACGAGATTATGGATGTTTGTCTCACAAAATACAACGCTCCTTCCAAAGTCGATACTGTACAATATCAACTTTGTCGATCGAACCAAATAATCGTACTTGAACGGAATAACTACGAATATATTTGAAAGAATTTTTGTAAACAGAATTTGGAGAGCGAATGAATTTAGAAATCAATTGAATTTTAATTGATTTGATGTGTCGAAAAATGAATCTGGAGGTATCTATTTATAGAGATTGAAGTGTCTCATTAAATGAGTGTGTGACATTTCAGGAACTGTTGCACCACTTGGTCTTATTCATCTTAGCCATTGGATCGCACAATTTCATGACATGACAGTCCAAACTAAACTATGAATTGTAATGTCCATTCATCATACCTATTCACCAATTTCTAAATAGTCACTAGCCATGTAGATGCTATATGTACATCCAACTACCACACAGGACGAAGTGACGCAACCTAGGATGCCAACTCATCGAGTCTCTCGTTGTCATGTCATCGAACCTAAGTCAATTTTCGAAAATTATAAGGCTCTCCAGCTCTTCATGACGATGCGTACGTATAAAGGGTTCCTCTAAAGCGCCCAATGAGAACTTTGTGACGTGCGTGGGCCGTACTGGGGCTCGGCATGGTTCGAGTGTGAAGCACCACTTTAGTGGTGGCTAGTTTGGTTAGCCAAAATTAGTCAAGTTATAGGTCACTTATTAAATTATAACTTGTTCACACATCCCACTATATAAACAAGTCTTTTTTCTTGTAA
>CAIGRP010126374.1:0-23900 GCA_903798385.1 Fraxinus cuspidata | reverse complement strand
TAGAAGTGGGGATGATCATGAGTTTATAAAGATTGACAAATATCTCCATTGGTATGAGGCCTTTTGGGTAAAGCCCAAAAGCAAATTCATAAGGGTTTAGGCCCAAAGTGGACAATATCATACCAATGTGGAGATATGTGACGTCCATAGCCCTTACAGTGTTTAAGGTTACCGACATAAAAAATGTCAAAACAACTCTATTTCTTTTTGTCCAAGATACTTTTTTTTTCAATCATTTATTCACCAAAAGTACACATCTCAATTGAAGGGGGAATGGGATGTTGGGGCCAAGTATGGATTGTAAACATTATGAATATTTAACACATCACTAAAGGCAAGATATTTTGCTTGTTTGGGCAATCTGTCCCTAAGAAAAGAGTAGAGGTTCATTTATAATTATGCACGTCCAACCCTATGATTTCTAGTATTCTTTTACAATATATTGGATAAAATCAAATAGTTTTCGTGGATACCATCTGCATACTTGATAAGGTCAAAAATAGTTAAAATTTAATTCATTGTACTATTTAATCCAAAAAGTCTTAACGTTTGAGTATAGTCCAACTGAAATGCCTTCGAAGAGATAAAAATTAAGCTGACTTCATTATTAATAGTGATTGGGGGTGGTCCAAGCTCTAAGCGAGGAGAGAGTCATTTCATGGCAACTCTGTTTTCGAATTTATCATCTGCATACCAAGACAAGTGCTCTATTTCCAAACCACATTTCACAATAGAATAAGATACGAGTAACCAATTAGCTAATGGTGCAGCCAAGATTTTTAGGGTGTGTTTGACCCACATTATTTTAGAAGAATGTATTCTGAAATAGTATATTGATGAAGAATTTGTGGTTGAAAAATAAGAAAAAGTTATTGATGTGATGAAAAATATTATTTTATTGAAGAATGTACGATTAAAAATGAGTAGAAGAATAAAAATAAAAATTTTAATGTGTACCAAACAGGCTTAAAATAATTTCGAATTATGAGTTTGTAAAAAGGAAACACAAAAGATATACAGTTTTTGCTAGGGCAAAAGGCATCGCAAAACGCGGTTTGAATTTTTCTGAATGATACTGATTAAAGAAAGAGAGAGAATGGAGTGAGAAAGTTCTTGAATAATGTGCAATAAGAAAGAATGTGGGACCATGTTTCCTTTGCCAACAAAACAACAAAAGATTTGTTTCTTTATTTATTAATTTCTGACTCTGTCTATCTGAGCAAATTGATAGCTCAAATTTACCCCTTTCCTCCTCTTTCTTAGGTGGGAATATTGAATTTGAATTTTCAACAAAATCTCCAATGATTTGATGGATATTATTCAAAACACTAATGTATTTTAGATAATGATATGTACTATTATTTTAAATTTCCAATATACTCGTATTACTTTTTATTCATACGTAACGATAAACATACAAGTACTACTCATTTATCAATACTTTATTTTTAGGATGTGTTTGAGCCACATTATTTTGGAAGAATATATTTTGGAATAGTAGATTGATGGAGAATGTGTAGTTAAAAAAGAAGAAAAGTTGTTGATGTGATGTAAAATATTATTTTATTCAAGAATGTGTGGTTGTAAATGAGTAGAAAAATAAAAATAAAAATTTTAATGTGACTGAAACATGTGCTTATCTATTTATAATTTACTTTACTTTTTAATCATACATTTTTAAAAAATTCACTATTTAAAACAATGTTTTTCTAAAAAAAAGGCTACCAAGCATGGGCTAAGTGTTATACTAACCAAAACTTACTATTTGAAGTAAGATTTTTGTACCAAAAATTACTCTATCAAAAATGATCGAAATGGTTCGACAACTCTTTTCGATATGTAGATTAGAGGTTGACCATAGATCCATCTCTATCGAAGAACAAGATCATCTCAACCATGAAATAGAAGGCAGCAAGACAATTGGTTGAACCATGAAGTCCTGCTGTGTGCCTTACAAGAGACCAATGTGCAATCAGAAGACGAGAATGTATAAACCAAATGAGGGAAGAGTACGAATCATGGTCGGCCTAAATGAAAAATAATGATTTGTTCCCTTGAGAAACTGGATCACCAAATAAGATCAATTATTCTTAACTTAAGGGGTTCATTATTTTTTTTTTTAAAAAAAACCACTATTCTATCAAGGAATACTCGACGAACTCACTAGGGATACGCCAAATCACACAAACAAAACTCAAATATTTGAAAATGACGCGAGGTTAAAAAATTCGACAAGAACTCTTTTTTTTTTTCTGGGTGGTGGTGGAATCAAAATCTCAAAATTCTTTTCTACGTTTTCTTGTTATTATTGAGTTTCTAAAGTGAAATTTCAATAATTAGACCTTTTTTTTTTCCCATTTCTTTATATTATTCATTATCAATCATCTATTGGCCCTTTCTCTCTCTAACAATTTTGAGGCCACAACTCTCTCTCTTCTCCATTTTCAAGACTCATAACGTGCTGTGGTGTCATAATTGATTCTGCAAATATAAATTAATTTAGAAAATAGAGAACATTTTATTTGCTTAAAGAAGTTACATTCAAATTTTATATACAAACGGACATAGTCTAGAACCGCGACTCAACATGTTTAATTGAATAATGAAAGCCAACTTATCTGGCAAAGCATAGGAAACTCTCTTCGATTTTCCATTTTAATGCCAACTATTATATAGGTCACATGTCATTAGTACAAAAGTACATCTTCTTTTTAATTCATGGGATCGAATCAAACTTGATGCTCTTGGTTCGGAACTCGCCGATTCTAGTTTCATTTGTTCTTGCTATGTTTAAAATTTTTTTATAACGTATAAATTATTATGTAAAATTTTATAGTTTAGTAAAATTACTACCCCTCCACTAACTTTTACTAGTTCCTATTCGTGTGAAGACACCTAAAATATGACATCACATTGAATGATTGCTTCATATAAAGATTTAAATGCTTACAAAAGTGAAAATTTAATTGAAGGAAATTTAGGATTGTTTCACCGACTTCTTAGGTAGTCTCATTTGGGTTACTAACCATCAAATGTAAGGTTTTGAATTCTTAACATATTATATGTGAATTTCCATACTTACGTGATTAAAATCATTAATGTGGATATTAAAATCGCATGTGATTTAAAAGTAGACCTTAAGTGATTTAACAATTTTATCCTCCAGCTTTAAGTCACATTACCGTTGCAACATCCACATTGAACATCATGAGACCTCAATTCACGTATTTGAATAGATTGAAAACTCATAAACTTACTTTTGCATATTGAAGAACCTACCTGAACCTAGTTTATTTATTTAATAAAATATTATAAAAAAATTGCCTCTTAAATCAAATAAGCAAAAAATGAATACATAAATTATTAAACTAAATTAAAATTATTGGGGGGTAATAAATTGTTCATTAAACTAAATTAAAATTATTGGGGGGTAATAAATTGAAGTTAGCCAGTAGCAATTTGGTACACATGAAAATAAAGAGAGACATCAGCACATTATTGGCAGCTGGAACCACTCCCTTCTGTTCCCTTTTGAATGTATTCAAATTACCATTTTCTTTCCTCACCATACACTCCTCTCCTCTCATGACTCCCGCCGCCGCCGCCGCCGCCAAACCGCCGCAGCCACGGCTGCATTCACTGCCCCTTATAACCATCATTTTCTTCTTGTTGGTTTCTCAGATCTATGCTGTTTCAGCAGCAGAAAAAGGCATTGATTTGAATGACATTGTAAAGGATCTACAAAAACTTAGCTTTGAAAACCCAAGTCTTGCACAAGCCTACATTGCATTACAAGCATGGAAACAGGCCATTTTCTCTGATCCATTCAACTTCACTGCAAATTGGACAGGCTCTAATGTTTGCTCCTATGGAGGAGTATACTGTGCACCCACTACGCGCAATGCCTCGTACAAAGTTGTAGCTGGTATTGATCTCAACCACGGTGACATAGCCGGGTCCCTTCCGGATGAGCTCGGTTTATTAACCGATCTCGCGCTTTTCCACATTAACTCAAACCGGTTTTGTGGTGTGGTACCGGAGAGTTTCAAGAAATTGAAGGTCCTTTTCGAGCTTGATCTTAGTAACAATCGCTTCGTGGGGAGTTTTCCTAAAGTAGTACTGTCATTGCCTTCATTGAAATTCTTGGACTTAAGGTTCAATGAGTTTGAGGGTCCTGTCCCAAACAGGCTTTTCGACAAGGATTTGGATGCGATTTTCCTCAACGACAACAGGTTCCGGTTCGGCATTCCTGAGAATCTTGGGAATTCGCCCGTGTCTGTTTTGGTGTTGGCCAATAATAATCTCGGTGGCTGCATACCGGGCAGCATTGGCAAAATGGGGAATACTTTGAATGAGCTGATTTTGATGAATGATAATTTAACAGGCTGCTTGCCTCCACAGGTTGGAATGCTGAGAAATCTAACTGTGTTTGATGTTAGTTTTAACAACCTCCAAGGTCCCTTGCCATCGGAGATTAGTCGAATGAGGAGTCTCGAGCAGCTAGATGTGGCGCATAACCGCCTGACTGGGGAGGTGCCGGCTGCCGTCTGCCAGCTTCCGAGGCTGCAAAACTTCACGTATTCGTTCAATTACTTCACCAAGGAGGCACCGCAATGTGCAAGATTTGGTGGCGGAAAAGTGTCGGATGGGAGAAAGAATTGTATTTCGGGGAAGAATGATCAAAGGTCTGTTAAAGAGTGCTCTTCCGATGCTGCTAAGCCATTTGATTGTAGTAAGTCCAAGTGTGGCCGCAGCAATGGCGGAAGCAGAGGCAGTGGTGCGCCAAAGCCAATCAGAAGGCCACCGGTTTCACAAAAACCACCATCACCGAAGCCAGGTAATGGACCGCGGCCGTTTATTGCGCCACCAGGCCCACCACCACCTACATCAAGGTCTTCGCCAAATACTAAATCACACCCTCCACCGCCTCCAACTCCGACGAAGTCTTTCAACGCACCACCATCTCCTCCTCCACCAACCCACAAAGTGTCTCCGGGGACTCATCTGCGGCCGCCACCTCCACCAGTTCACCATGAGAAGCCCTCCAAGCACGCACATCCACCACCACCAACTCTTGAACCTGTGACACCATCGCCACCACTGCCGTCTCCTCCACCACCAGTTTACTATAAGCCCACAACTCCGCCACCCCCACCCCCACTATCTCAGAGCTCAACTCCACCGCCACCACCACCACCAATTCATTATGGTTACAATCCACCACCGCCTGAGAACTCACCACCTACCTATCAACCTAAATTACCGCCACCTCCAACTCATCATGTTTACATTCCTCCTCCACCGCCGGGCCACCAGCATTCAATGCCACCAGCTCCGTCACCAGCAGGGTATTACCCACCACCACCCTCCAGCGTCTGCAACGAACCACCACCACCACCTCCAAAACAACAATGGCACTACCCACCTTCACCTCCACCTCCACCTCCACCACCAACATATGCACATCCACCTGCACCTCCACCGCCACCACATTACGTTTATTCATCACCTCCGCCACCCTCTTCATCACCACCACCACCACCACATTACGTGTATTCATCACCCCCACCACCCCCACCTCCGCCGCCGGTATACGAAAACACCCCATTACCTCCAATAAGAGGAGTCTCCTATGCATCTCCCCCACCCCCTTCCATTCCATACCACTGATTCCTCTTCGAATTGCGGGACTACCAGTTCAAGAATATCGAGTATAGTGTTAGTTTTGTTTTGCTCTGATTTCCTTCAATTTTTTTTCCTTAATCGATTGTATTATTGATCTTATAATTAAATTATATGTATGAGAATGGGTTGGATGTAATGGGATTTTGCAATCACTAAAACCTAGACTTAAAAATTTATACTATTTAGGCCTTTACAAAGAAATTTTCTTGGTTATGTAAAATATATAAAATCAATGCCCTAGATTTACAAGAACAAAATTCACCCCTAAAGTACATTAAAATGCCTTATTTGTTACATTTGCAACTAAAATGCTCCGTCTATACGATTACACCATACTTGCATACATGTCCCACAACATAATCCTCCTCTCACTACGTGCTTTAGCTCGAGGCTCACTATGGTGCCATTTATTTGCACCTCGTCCAAGCCAAACCAACAAGCGATTGGTTACATTCTTTCTAACATGAGGTGTCATCGTCATTATCACAACATTCCCTAGCACTCGCACTCAATGTGTCGAACACTTGACATACAACCTAAATGGTAATGTACATGGTGCCAACACCTCTTGGGTAATTTTCATTTGGCATAATTGCAAAGTAAAAATGATCAAAACAAACTCCATTAGTGCACCGAGTGTATCTTACAGAATCTGGATCCTTGCTATTTTGAAATGTGAGATCATTAAGATTCTAATAGCTGCATACCACACAATTTAAGGGTTCAACTAAAGTTTGTGTGCAAGTGCGGGTGTCGTCGCCGGAATCAAGGCAGTTTTGCCAGTCGAAATTTGCTTCTTCCTGTGAATTCACAGCACATCTGGGAGCATCTATTACCATTGAATCACGGAGTTCGAAAACTCAGCATGCTACAAGGAAATTTCTATCTAGCTAACTCCCACAAGAATGGTGTATAAAATTGAAATTTCCCATGATTGTATGAGATACCTAAGACTATCCACAAATAGGAATACACGAATGTCCAAGATATGTCAACATATACAGCTTTTATGATGATTTCAGATAAATCACTCGCCTTTTTCCAAAGAAAAATCATAAAGCCTGGTGTCATTGAGAAAGAATTATCGACGGAAGTGAATATTTACAACTGCTGGCTGCAAAAACAGTGTCTGTTGGATGGAGATTGCTAGAGGCAAAACTGGATGGAAGAGAAATGAGCAGATTTTTTTCGTTCGACAATCAGAGCTTCCAGCTTCAGGTCCTTTATAATTCATCCCGATCAAAAGTCAGTTCAAAAGCTCAAAACAAGCAAGGGAGCTGGGGGAGGCATGAAATTCACTTGTCTAAAGTTACCTGTTTTGATCTTGAATTTGAGAATATTTTGTTGCCTCCTTGAAATGAATTTGATGGGATGGTCAGCGGACTGTCTATGTCGGTCAGTTGCTGAAATCAGCTGTTGATAACATAGCAGTTACACAAGATCAAGACACACACATACATTAGCCCATTGACGTGTGCAAAAATTTGGGAGGACGGGGAGTTAGAAGTACATTAGACAGTCCACAAAGTTCCATAACAAAGCATGGTGACAAAACTCCATGTCCATTTTATGTTCATAATGTACTAGTGCACAGCACTAATAATGACTACCCAAATTTTTTTTCCCCCTCCCTTTCTTCTCATTTATACGTCTCTAGTGTCTCAAAAATGGGGAAGATGCAAATATTATCAATCCAAATTGTGTCACTTTCGATAACTACCAGATAATGCATTCAAAATGCACAACTGATTATTTTGGAATGCATGAAAGTACAAAAGAACATTAGCTAGAAATCCGATAGCTTAAGTGCATGTTTGGCAAAGTTTAAATTAGGGAAAATTGCAACAGCAGTCCTTAACCTTTTCAATTTTTACAGATTTTACCCTAACCTTCCATAAATACGCAGCTGGAGTCCATTTGGACGGAACCGTCCACTTTTCCGTTAGTTAACCAAAAAATGAAAAAACTTGATCAATTTTGACCAAATAAAAAAAAAGGGAAAATGGTACTTTACATTTTTCGCATTATAAATTAAGTTATCTAATTAAATTAAAAACAAAAAAATAAGTATAAATATATAAACCCCCACCCCAAATCAAAACCTCTTTTCTTCTTCTCAGGCAAGACATTACCACCCAACGACCACCACCTCACCACCTTTGAGCACTGTCACCACCGCCATCGCCACCACAACTCCTCCCCACCACTCTCACTACCAGTGCTAGCACTCTATAAAAAAAACCAAGAAATGCCCACAGAACGCTATTGCCACCGCCATTGTAACAGAATTTTCCGGCTGCAAAAACCAAAATAGAATGCCAACAGAACACAAATTTTCGAAATCAACAAACCCCTTAAATAAATCGATTGATTAGCCTTCGATTGAAAGCACAATCCAATAATGGTATAAAAGAAACTTCATGGAATATCGAACCCAGCTCTACCGCTCAATTTCACAAAAATTTCCTCCATCGCCTCTGCCCATTCCCCGCTCAATTTCACAGAATAACCTGAACCCAGCAGCACTGCCCATTTCCCGTTTTCTCTGCACCACAAGAAGCTTCTAAATTAACTCCCAAATTTATCGAACATGGTTTATTGTCTGAAAACTCTCAAATGGGACTTGAGTAATTCACCGCGAAATCCAGTTGTTACCGTAATTCTTAAATTCGGCCACTTGTAGCAAATATGAAGGATTTTGGTGATGAGATGGGGGTGGGGGCGAGGTTGAGAAAAATGTAAAGTACCATTTTGTCTTTCTTAATTTGGTCAAAATTGATCAAATTTTCCAGTTTTTGGTCAACTAACGGAAAAGTGGACGGTTTCCATCCAAATAGACTCCAGCTGCATATATATGAAAGGTTAGAGCTTTCACTGGCATAAAATGAACGTTAGGGTAAAGTCTGCAAAAATTAGAAAAGTTAGGAATCGCTGCTGCAATTTTCCCTTTAAATTATAATATAAAGGGGTCAAACACACTTTTTACTCAAATATTTTATGAACCTACAACTTATTATCCACTTTTTATCCAAACATTCCGTGGGACCTGCCGCTTAAATTACAATTTAAACACTCCCAAAAAGCAGTAAGCATTCAAAAGAATGCGTGGATTATAGAGTCGAACCTTCTCATCATATCGGAAGAGGGATTGGTCAAAGTAGGGGGAAGGACTCTGAGATTGACAATTAAAAGGCAAATTGACTAACATCTTCTTCACAAACTGCAAGATTGAAAAGACCATGGCACAATAGTAAAATCATACTGGATTTTTTATGCCAATTACACACTGTATTCCGTAAAAAATGTAAGATAATAAGATAGAAAGCATAATAACAAAATATTTTGAATTCAATTTGCTTGATCAATTATTAATAATACCTGAGGCAAGCTGGTAGCTTTATTTTTATTGCTCCTTAGCTGCTCCAGGGCATGGATGTTATTTGAATGACTTGATATGAAATTCATGTAAAGTGATGAATTCTTTGATGACGAATGAAAGTGATCGCAGAACTGTTCAAACAATGAATAAAGCTCCTCCGCAGAGTTCTACAGAAGTTCAACAAGGAATCATACATATGTTTAACAGGGTAAATGATCGTCTCCAAATCAATTACTTCCAATATAATTGTTGGCATTTTAATGTCGACGCTCGTGATATTCAAGCTTCAAGTGGTCTGACATCAGTGGATGGTGAGTAATTGGAAGGAACCAAAAACATTAAAGAAATCCTAGGCAGTACTATAAGTTCGAAAAAATTAATAGTAGAATAAGAATTACAGACACCTGATAAAATGAAATAATTTCAGCAGTCTCCATGTTATATACAGCAAAAAAGGCAGGATGATTATCTGCATTTCTTGCCACCTGTAACTCAGAAAAAAATGGAAAACATACATACCTCAGTTAGTTGCAATGTACAAAATTGCAATTAAGAACGTAAAAAATTGGGCAAATTAGAAGATATCAAATGACAGAAAATAGCACAGTTCATCCTTCATGTTGAAACTATAAACATGGTTTAGTTAGACCATTCATTGGTCAGGATCAGCCACAGAAGTCCAAGATATAACATTGCTAACTCTGTAGGTTAAAAGTAAAAGCATTCACATCACCAGTCATCAAGAGCAAAATACGTCAGTTAGGTTCCACATGTTCATGAACAAAATATTCCAGTCAGACCAAAGAGAAAAATTGAACTTTAGGAGCTGATTGAAGGTACGTTATCAAAGGAGATTAGATGGATGGATCATCAGAAGGCTTGTCTTAAACCAGAAATACAAAATGTTGGTACCTAATCCACAAATTCTGTCATATACACCATAACAAGAATCCTCAATCTACTAGATAGGCATCATATGTAACATGTTAAACCAAGCTTTAGTTAAACATGTTTAACCAAGCTTTAGTGAACACTATAAATTGAGGAAATAAGTATCAAAAGTAGATTTGAGAAGCAAAAAAGGAGAAAACCTAAAATGAAGCTATTAGTATTTCTTAAACAAAGAAGGACCATGTATCATAAATAGCTAGAAGTTCAAGAAAAGACTCGTAATAGGCTGCAAAAACAAACATATACTCAACTCACCCTTTTTGGCTTAATTCAACAAATGCGAGGAAGAAATGATAAGTTAGATAAGGGAAATAGACGTGAAAAAAAAAATAAAAAAAAT
The DNA here is from genome assembly GCA_903798385.1 of Fraxinus cuspidata. Lineage (NCBI taxonomy): Eukaryota > Viridiplantae > Streptophyta > Magnoliopsida > Lamiales > Oleaceae > Fraxinus > Fraxinus cuspidata. The sequence goes on along the minus strand of CAIGRP010126374.1, from coordinate 13,545 downwards.
CTTGACTGATGATACCTCAAAAAAATTATTAATTCCAATTTGCATGTAAGACAATGTGTGATACATGAGCAATAAACTAATTAAAACATGAAGCAAAGCTCCACTCCCAGTAAAATTGGGATTAATTAATAAATTATTTTTAGTATTCTGTTCAATCCGGTACTACGTCTTCTAGAAGAGTGTAATGAAATCAAATTAAATCTTTTGCAACCACGTCAAGCCCCCTTTTTGGTCCACCTCTCTTTCTTTATCTTTTTCTATTAGGGTCACATCAACTCTTGTGTCCAATGAAGCATAGCTCTAATAATTGTCATGTAAAATGTGCCATTTAACTACCTTTTAATTTGGTAGATATTTTTCAAATCATCTTAACACATTTCCATTATTCTTCAATTCACTCTAATTCTATGTTTCATGATCTTTTCAAGTTATCCCTTCTTATTTGATAGTTGAACTTAAATACCTAAAACAATCACTCTTATAGGACTGTGATTTAAGCTTGGTTCTAATCGAGTTAACATTTGTATCTTTGATATGGTCCAATTTATGCTATGCCTTTCATTATGATTTTCTAAAATAATTATTTCTTCAAATGGATAAGCATAATATATTTGAATTGTAGCCAAAACCTAAACAGTAATAACGCTAGTTCTTCATGGCCCTATTCTCCCAGAGCTAATTAAGATTGTTTAATAAAAAGGGAAGGTATCAACACTCAAATGACACTATCATACATAGAGATAAGTAAGAGAAGTCAGTCCAAGAACTATTGAGCAAGAAAGAAACCTACCCCACCATCAACACTGCCCAATTTGATCAATAGATGATATCGGTCCAAGAATTGCACCTATGCATAATTATCAACCAACTGTCAAAAGTTCTGTTGGTTTAGTGACATATAGAATGAAAAGAAAGAGTTTGAAAGGAACAACAAACATAACTGTTTATTCTGATTTTTAGAGAGGCATCATATTCTATAAGCATTCAATAAGTTAGACCTCTACCTTCCAGATGATCAAATCTACGTAATCTTGGAAATGGAAATAGAACTTCTTCTTCAGGCATTGCATTCTCTGGTTCAACAGAAAAAAGTAACATTATGCTAAGGAATCAAGAAAGGAAGTTATACTTTTCAGAAAACAGGCATCATGTTATGCTGCATTTTGACGTTGCTGTTGACTCCTGGTCATTTGATTAATTTGTGTGTTATCATGACTGCTACTACTGTGCATTATTCCTCGTAACGCTCACCCTCCAGAACCAGAAATTAATGAAGATCGTCTGGAACTTGGATTGTTTGAGATGCTAGAAATGGATAGGGAACATGAGTGGTCGATAGAAAGGCATGGAACATGCGCCACTTCCATTGATGTTTGCTCTGTGGAGTGAGAAAAACTTGAGGACTTTGATGGGATTGGAAATCCTGCAGGAGAATCAGAGGCTTCTTGTTTTCATTTTTTTGGAGTATTGAAACTGTCACTGAGTGGGTGGGTCTTTTTGATAGCTTTCTACTCTCTACATCTCTGCATACAACTTGTTCACTAAATCTTCCCCAATTTCGTCTCTTAATAAAACCATTTTGATTGAACAAAAAAATCTGTCCTCGGCTTATTAGTAGAATTCTACATGACATAAAAAGAAAGCCAGCTTTAAAGCATACATAAGCCTATAAGGAATTAATAGAATACAGAAAAAGAGTATCTGCCAACCCTGGTTGTCACAAGGCTCTACTTCCTAAATATTTTGGATTGTTATTCCTCTTTTACTATTACTCATCATCTCTGAAAAATTCTCTGCATGATAACCCAGTCATCCAAGCAGTGGAACAATTCATTTTATGTACGCTTGCCTAAGTTCTTTAACTATAATCTAAATCTTATTCTGAGAGTCAATTTTACAAAGATTTCCAATCATATTAATATTGAACCCCTCATGCATAACTATAATAACATCATAGAATAGGTGGAAAATAAAATATATTCATGAGAAACATGACAAAATAAAGAAGAAAAATAAGACCTAGAGAGAGAGAGAGAGAGAGAGAGATGAAGCAACTACACTGTAAAATTTCTAGCAGATCAATCCATAAAGAAACACCTAATTATATGTAGAGTCCTTAATTATCTAAGATACCCCGTGCTCTACAGATGGAAAGTTGTCATAGATGAACGGTGCACAATATTTATGTTGTCAATATAAATAAAGAAATATCAAAGAGATCAAAGTCTTCATGATTATCATTATAGTGATAGAACTCACCAGGTTTGGATCAACTTCTTCATTCCATATTCCTCGAAATATGAATGAAAGCAACCGCTGCTTTAAACCACTCAAAAAAGAAGTTTCATGAATATATTCTACATGTGAACCATTCCCAACATGATTTGTAGACTCCTGATGCAATTTATTTTTGTCAGGGGCGGTGCACTGCAATCAATGAAATTGGGAGTTGGACTTACATTTAAACAAACTCCAAGTAAGAGAGCACAGTGATGGAATGAACAAAACATCTATTTAAAGAAGGAGATCAAAGTTTTGTTCTTCATTGCGACGCCTTTTAAACCTTCACACACAGGACCTACAACCCACTCACTTCGAGGAGCAGTCTTCTTAAAGTAGTGATATGTTATAACACAGGAAGTGGGTGCTTCAGCAAATCAAATGAATCACCAGCTATATGTTATTTAAATCAGACATTCGAGAAAATATTCATACAGCCAATGATTCTTCTGGTTGTTGATTTCAAAATCCTGAATCTGCTATTTGAGTTTTAAGCTATAGAATACTCAACATAATCTTGTCCAAAAATTAATATTCATTGAAAGATGATATATTTTTTCAACCAACCCAACTAGAACCACTGTGGTCAAGCAATTTTTTTCTAAGTCTCTGAGGCAATAATATAAGATTGAGCCAAAATGGTAAATATGATTAGATTTCAACTGATTGAGCAAAAAACAGCATCTTTTTCTCAGTTTGTAGTGTTCCGCATGCAGTTGAGTAGGAATAACAGATCACCCGACAGAAATTAAGAATAGTTCCATCAAGTGCTCAAGGCAGTACCACTTGCCTGCGCACTAGAGTTGAGGAAAAGTTCATCATCTTCACAGCAAAATTTCCCAATTGCACGCACATCAACAAAGTTGCCAGAGTCCCTAATTTGGAGAATGTGTATTCTTTGATAACGCAGAGAGACTATGGCCAATAAATCGTCGTACAAGAAGACACCCATGCTATGTGCTAAATTAACATAATCGTTGCAAAAAACCCTCTCATCGAGTATTACTCCATCTTCCAGTCTAAGTAATTAAGATCAAACCACAACAATGAAAACTCAGTTAGTATCAGTGTTGTGAAACTCTAAAGTCAAAAGAGACAATACACACCTCAAGAGGTGAAAGGTTATCTTTTCAATTGATGGGATTCCTTGAATTGCACCTCCAACAGCAGGTGCATCATGAATTTGTGCAGTTGAAGTTGCAAATATTCCAAACTGTTTGCCTTCTATGTAAAGGAAGAAATCTTTGCATATAAGTTCACCACTGGAAGCAAGAGAAACACTATATAGTTGTGTGAAGAAACTCTCAAATTTGTTGGCTTTATTTGGAAGGTCATGAGCATAACAATCTTCTACTTTGCACGAAAATGACAACCATGTTGGTCTATAAACAATGAGATCCTGATGATTCCTGCTGAAAGTTATAAGATACTGTCCGTCGTCTGTGAACTTACGAAATAAAAGGTCGGGGCATTCGATGTCATATATGGTATGACTTGGGACTATGTTCTCATAAAATCGCCTGGCACGATGAACCTGTGAGAATCAACAAATGATTCGGAGCTCATTACAAGATGTACTCAAAATCAACCTCAAATAAAGAGTATATCTACAAATGAAGCTGGAAAAAGAAAGCCGAGTTTAACGAAGAGCATGACAGCGCCCAACACAAGATGTTAGGATTCATTTTGAATTCATAAAAACAAACTATGATTGATCTCAAATACGGCCAACTTTATCATCTCACATGATCTTGAGTATAATATCTCAGACTAAATTGTGGGCTCAAGTTTGCTTATCCGTATGAGGCGAAGTGGATGACCTCAAATTCCACTCTATCTTGTGTGGTAAAATCAAATTAATACTTATTCAGTAACTAACAAGATTGTTCATGCAGTATACATAACAACTATGAATTTTTCAAATTGGCTCCATTCAGAACACAAAAGGAAAAAGTAGGTTTCTCAAAAATTGAAACCTCGATTTCTTATACAATAGCTGAATGCTTTCTTGCTCGTCTATTATAGCTCAAGCTAAGCTACTCATTGAAAATCTAAAAACTGGAAAAAAAAAAAATGCAATTCTGCTTTAATCATTTCCTCTATGTTTGGCAGTGTGAAATAGGGAAGTACTAAGAAAACTTCCTAATTCTAATTTCAGAAGCCAACTCAACGCTCTCAGAAACAGCATGAGTAATTGCTGAAAAAGGGGGGGGGGGGGGGATCTTGATCAATCCCCCAGCTTATATTTCCATATAAATCCTCGAAACAGCAAAAAAGAATCAAATTGACAGAAAAGAAGAAGAAATACACTGGTGCCAGGAGCAGGGTTAGAAATCTGCCGCTCAAAAATCCGGGCCGTAACATTGTTGCTTCTAAACATGAGTAATCCTTGTTCTATTCTGATTAATTGATACTCTCAATCTGCTTGCTTCTTCTTCGTACCATGTGGATGGGGGAAAAACAGTACTGTATGATCTTCAGAGGGCTTTTGTGTACTGCATAGTGGTGGAAGTAGAGTGGATGGAATGGATGAAGAAGAATACAGAGAAAAAGAGATGCGCGTTTTTGTGAGGGAGTGTGTGTGTACACGCAAGTGCAACGAATTCAAAATCCAATCTTTGTTACAAAACTCGTGTATTGTATGGCGTCCAAAAAAGATGAAAATAGGCGAAGAAATTGCGTAATTAGAGCGTCTCCAATTGTAAAATACAACAGTATTATGTTACGTGTACAAGAAAAGACACAATTTTTATAGAAAAATACTTGACAATTTTTATATTGATTTTGGACTAATAATGACAAAAAAAAAGCACCATACAAGTGCTACCACCTGTATGGTTTCTATGAATTAATCAAAGTAAAATCATACTACATAGACAAGTTCAGTAACTGTGGTTAAAAACAGAGTGACACGTGATAGAAAATTGAATGGATCGAAAAAAAAAAACTTAGCCAACCAAGTGCCATGTCCCTTTTTTTTCTTTTTTTACATCCAATATATATATAATTTTACACTACCATTGAAGATGCTCTTAGTCTCTAACTTTTAACAACTTTTGTGTAAACTCAACATGGAATATACAGCTTAACAACTTTGTGTAAACTCGACTTCTAATTTTGGACTTTTAAGTCACTAATTGTACTTTTGGTGGGTTGGATCCATTGAATGGCTTACCACTCTCCATAAAGGTATTTGGGTAACACGTCTACATATCAAAAATAAAACTCGTCTTTTGATTTTTTTACCCATAGGATACTGTTTCTTTTAGATTTTGCCCATAGTTAGAAATGCTTGTGTTATAGGCCTCCTACGACAAATGAAATAAATGGGATGTCACTGATTCAGCAAAATCAACAATAATTATCTATTGCACAAGTATGTAGATAATAAGTTCGCAGCTTGAAAGAAAAATAAGTGTAAATTAAATCTTACACATGAATGTAAGAAAATTAACATTTTAGTGATCTAACATGGAGTACAAAACCCTACTGAAACTTTATAGTGTATAACATCGCTGCTTCGTAGACCTCTCGCCATTCACTTATATGTAGATGAAAATTTTACTATTTTAGTATTCATGCAATCACAATTTTTTCTCTTTTCATCCCATAAAGTTGCATAAACAGTTTTTTAATGTTTCGTGAATAAGACTATTTTTGTCTCTATTTAACTACTTGTCTACTTTTTACTATTTTTGGTATCTATTATTCTAACTAATTTTTTATATGTTTCATCCATTGGCTTTTAAAGCTTTTTTGGCACGGATTTGAAAGGGAAAATTTTTTTTCTCTCTCTTTTTTTTAAATTTGTAAATCCATTGAATGGATGATAGAATTCGATTTTGGAGAAAAATAACTTTTAAAAAACATTGACAAACAAGCCTTCTAAAAAGGCCAAGATAACACGATATTAAAAACAAGATTCCAAAAACACAATCGATTAGGAAGAAAACAGCAGAAAATGAAAGATTGAACACGAGATTTATTTCAGTCTAAGCTCGAAGGTTTGACGACCACTTCTAACGCCTACATCCCTCGTTGAGCATCCAATAAATTCGATATTCGTTCGATTGCACTATATGACCTAAAAATGGCAACAAAAGTTACAAATCGTTTCTTCCAACACAAGAAAGAAGTACAAGATACTAGATACTTATCTCTTGAAGGAAAACTGCAAATATACAAAGAATCATTCAAGAAACTTCAACTCACCTTTTGAAAACTACAACTATAAGAAACTCATTATTCTTATAGTAATCACTCAGAAATATATAGATTTTAGAGGTTAAAAGTACACTGATCTCAATTTCATATGGTTTATCACGAGAGGTCAAACCCTAACGTAAGAAGAAAAGAGAGGAAACTTTCTCTAAAAAAACCCAGAAGTCAGAAGATGAACCGGCTCTAAAAAATGGTACTGTGCATGTATATATATCTCTCCATCAATAATACCAAAGATCAAGGGTCAGGATATGGACACGTGTCGCAATCTTATAAAAACGTTCCAATTCATAAAAACGTGTTTCAGCGGAATACAACTTTGGCCAAATTTTGGGAACATATCACAGATCAAGAGTTCGAGCCTCAACACCTTCAATATTTCATGAATTGTCTAATCGTTCTTGGGAATTGCTTGCTATCTAGCATTGGATTTGTTGTAATGCCTCAAATGCCCAACATTGAAAAGTGATTGCTTTGCGTATAGCTTTAGTTTGGAGTTTTTGTGCATTTACCTCTTATCTTTCTCCATCCTAGTTGAAATTGTGCCTTTACAAGTTCTAAATGTGCTTGTCATTTAAATTTACTTTTAGCCTGGAGAGGACTCGCTAAATTCAGTAAAAGTTTGTAATTAGATGTTAATTCGTTGCTTGTCGTTTTCAAGTCACAAATACATTAGATCAAGACACTTGTTGATGTGATTACTTTGCGAAGATGAAGGTGTGACAACTTGTGTTCTTGAAAATTTAGGTCTGACCTAAGCAAGATTCGCACACAGATAGGCATTGGTAACTCCACGTGCTGTCTATAGAGAGGTTTTCTTACTATGGAAAGCTCTGTAACAGAAGAGGAACAAGAGAACTTTTAGGGGCTTGGAAATTTTAGTTGGAATATCAAACGTTTCTCTCTTTTCTATATTATATTTTGCTCCTAATGGCTATCCCCTCTTATAAGAGAAATTACTGCTCTTGATATTTGTTGTGAAACCTCTATAGAATGTTTAACAATATCAGACAAAGTACAATCAAGTATTAAAAGTGAGTTACACGTGACAAAAAATTGATCATTTTGGTCGTTAAGTTATGAATATCAACCATGTCACAATTTTTTCTTTTATGTTTACGTGGGTTTAGGGTTTATAATCATTAGAGAGGTTTGCTTTTTTTAATTTATAAAAGGATTTTTATTTTAACTATAAGTAAACAATAAAATTCTCTAAATTATCGTGACAATCCAAGGATAAGCAGCCATGTCCAAGGTATTAGATTCTGTAGGGGCATTTTGTGAAATACTGAAAACTACTTTCCAAACCAAAGCAAAGTTTTATGCCAAAAAAATTTTCTTTTGAGGAGAATAAGGAGCAAAGATAGATAAAGAAGGAGAAAAATCCAGAAGAATAAGGAGCAAAAGAAGGATAAAGCTGTTGAGCTCTACACCAAATTGATGAGTTTGGAACACAAATTTCAGGGAGTAACTTGTTGAATCTAGAAAATCTAGAGACCTCAATAAAAATTTCAGAAGATTTAGGGACAGAATTGTAGAATACTGGAATTTCAGAGGGTGCTTCTGCACCTAACATAAGGGCTTGTTTGGTGAATGGAATGAAGATCGGCTTAATCAAGAGATCCTACACGATTTTAAGAGTAATCAAGTGAAAATCAATGCCAAGTTAAGGCACACCATGGAAGAATTGATGTATGAGTTTTATTGAGATTTCCCATATCGGATCCTATTACATGTACATAATGTTACATAATGGATTACATGATATTTTACCATTTGTCAATTTAAAACATAGTCAACTTTTTCATCTACATCATTTTATGAAATCTCTTATATATCATTTTTATGTACAAGTAGCATACTCTTTCTCACGTTTGAGAAGATAGGTAATGAAGAATAGGATAGCTCGATAAATTTTCCGAGTCGGTAAGGAAAGAAGTATATTGGAAGAAAATATTCAAGCTGATGCGACTTACATGGGACTTGGGGGTTGCATGATTAAGAAGCGACAGACCCATCAACTGTACCGAGGCAAACGAACGAATAAGTTGGCAAAATAGAGGTTCCATCCTGAGATACATTATAGACATTTCTATCCAGGTGTAGAAAATATTAATAGGATGCTTTTGACTACATGTACGAAGATTTTAACAAGATTATAGCCTTGTCGAATTTAGGGTAGGATCACAAATTTGCACAATTCGCTTCAAAAGTGACTCGAGAGCATGACATGTAGTTATTAACCTTTCATTTTAATCTCCTGTATCCTAATAGAGCAAGTTTTATTGTATTGTAATATTAATTTTGGCATTAATAAAATATGCCATAGATAGTGATTATTTAAAAATAAATAAATCATTGACCGTTGCATTACAAATACAAAGAAGCAGGATAAGCTTTTTAGTCTTTAGTTTAGATTTCTAGCCATTTCAAGTTCAGGTTGTATATAAATTGACTCTTCTGAACATTCCTTTGAAAAATTAGCATTCTTGAGATTGTCGAAAAGTATTTTGTTGTCTTTTGCCTCGACATGACTCAATAGTATCAAAGATGAAGACACGTGAGCAAAAGTTAATCAGTCTTGACGTTGAAGTTGAGTAATAAAGGAGTTCATGTAGGGGGGAAGGAGGTGAGGGGATGAAAAATATTAATAGGATAAAGCATATGTATTGTGTATATGTTGAAAAAATTCAAAATTTCTGTATAATTTCAAGAAATTTATAACATGTCATCAATTTGTCATTTTTCTTTTTTATGTGGATTTGGTTTAGAATGTTATGTGCTTTCGACGGAAGGTTTTTTATTTTAGCTAAAGTAAACAATAAAATTTCTGGCGAAACTAAAAGAAAAAAAAAATAAAAATAAAAAGAGGAAGGAAAAGCATGCGTGCAAATACCAACTACTTCCTTTTCTTTAATGCTCTAAGACGTTAGTCCAATGATACAACTCAAGGGATTAATACTCAATGCAATGGACCAAACAACCTTTTAATCCTATTGATACTAATATATAGCTCATAAAATTCATTGAAAACTAATATCTTGTAAGAGAGAAATATAGCGAAATTCAAAAACTATCAAGAAGTACGCTCGATCAGCCAAAGAGAAGGTCGGCGGCGACGGGTGGTCCTCATGTGGCTTGTACTCCCTTTTTTAGATAAATGGATCATCGGAGAGGCACATTTTGACGACGTCATTCTCATAGGTAACGTCACCCACTAGAAGAATATTAGCATATGGTAAGGAAAAAAATGGTGCTTTTCTTCTTCATGGGAATTCAATTGAGTTACTTGGAGCCAACCATCACAAAATGCTTACTCTATTCCTTTCTTGCCTTTCTCACACACAAGAAAAAAAAAATCTATATATCTAATTTGTCCAAAGAAGGTCTTTAATGACTTGTGGATACTTAGAATCCAGTTCCTTGTTGAAACCTTGTGTAATTCCTTGCCTTTCCCTCCAACAAAAGTAAAAGTTTTCTAGTACTAATTAAAATGGCCAAAAAGGTGATCTTTTTGGTTTAAATTACATTCAATTAGTCTATCAACAACACAAAAAATTAAGCTGAGAGTCCCTAAAACATGATTTTCCGTTGCACGTTTGTCTTCTTATTTTTTGTACTTGGCAAACATTTTCTCGTCGATGGCCTCGGCTGCAATTGGGGAACTCGCGCCACGCACCCTCTCCCCGGTAATATAGTCGTCAAGCTGATGAAAGACAATGGATTTAACAAAGTGAAGCTATTCGAAGCTGATCCCCTGGCTTTGCGGGCTCTTGGGAGATCCGGAATCCAAGTCATGGTCGGGATTCCCAACGACATGTTAGCATCTTTGGCCGGTAGTGTTTCGGCTGCTGAGGAATGGGTGTCGCGAAATGTTTCTTACTATATATCCAACAGGGGAGTGGACATAAGGTTAGATTTTTAGCTTATGTTGTTTGATTTTGATCTTGAACTTGTTGCGGTAGCGGAGCTACATTTTTGAGAATGGGGGGCGAAAAAATGTTAAATTTTGTCTTTGTTAAACAAAAATTTCATAATTACATAAATATTAAGAAAATTTCAAAATGTTGCCGTCCAGTCGCCTCCTTTGGCCCGCTACTGATTTGATGTGTTATTGATCAAGAACTTCATGTCGTGCTCGAGTTTTTAAAGGGGTAAATTATACATTTATATTAAATAAAATTTCAAAACTTGTTATGGGGCTAGTCGCCACCCCTCCCCCTTGGATCCGACACTGATTTGATGTGGTATTCATCAAGAAATTCGTCTTGTACTCGGGTTTTTTAGGTACGTTGCTGTTGGAAATGAACCATTTCTCAAGACTTACAACAATCAATTTACAAGAACAGCATTTCCAGCACTTCAGAATGTCCAGGCAGCACTGATTAAAGCCGGCTTAGGCCGGGATGTCAAGGCTACAATTCCACTCAATGCAGATGTCTACGAGACAGATGCCGGAGTTCCCTCTGGCGGAGATTTTCGAGCTGATATCCGTGACCTCATGATATCTATCATCAAATTCCTAGATAACAATGGCGCGCCCTTCACGGTTAACATTTACCCTTTTCTTAGCCTTTACGCGGATTCCCATTTTCCTGTTGAATATGCCTTCTTTGATGGCACTTCTTCCCCTGTTGTGGATGGTTCCATCACTTATACCAATGTCTTTGATGCCAATTATGACACCCTAGTTTCAGCCCTCGAAAAGAATGGTTTCCCATCAATGCCGATTATCATTGGCGAGGTTGGTTGGCCAGCAGACGGGGATCCTAATGCGAAAATAGAATTTGCACGCAGATTCAATCAGGGTCTGCTCAACCGTATAAGACGAGGCCAAGGCACCCCAAAAAGACCAAGCCTTCCAGACATTTACTTCTTTTCTATCATTGATGAAGATGCTAAGAGCATTGAACCGGGCAATTTCGAGCGCCATTGGGGCATATTTTATTACGATGGTACCATCAAATATCCACTAAATTTGGGAAATAATCGAAATCTAACAGCTGCAAAGGGAGTGCACTATTTGGCAAGGCAATGGTGCATAATGGCGCCTGATGCCAATACAGTGGATCCCAATTTTCCTCAGAGCATTAATTTTGCTTGTACCTATGCAGATTGCACAAGTCTTGGATATGGATCCTCCTGTGGGGGACTTGACATTAGGAACAACGCCTCGTATGCCTTCAACATGTATTATCAGACGATGAATCAGCAGAAAGGGGCATGTGATCGGTTCCACGGTTTGTCCGTAATCACAAGAATTGATCCCTCAAATCGAGACAGTTCTTGTAAATACGAGATCATGATAGACACCAGTCGACATGAAAAGGGTGAAAATCCAGGAACATCATCAGCTAGAAAAATGCATATTTCAATTGTCTTTGTAGCATGTTTTGTGATTCTCGAGCTTAATTCGTTTTTGTTTCTGATTCTGTGATTTGGTTAAACTGAACCGAGGGATTGTTGGCTAGTGTCCTTTTTCTTTGAGCAAAATAACAATGTCTTTTTGCTTCCATGCATATTGTCATTTATTCTAGTACCATTTTTTTTAAAACCGAAATTAAAAAAATTATTTGTTTTATTATTCTTAAATAAGAGTTTTACATGTAGAGCTAGATGTCCAATGAGATGACAACATATGACATAACAATAGATTTACTTAGGGGTGGCAATGGGCCGAGCTGCTCACGAGCTCGGCTCGTCAAAGTGACAAGCTCGTTTGAGAGCTCAGCTCGCCCACGAGCTCATGAGCTCACGAGCCGAGCCGAGCCCTTTTTTAAATTTTTTTTTTTTAGATTTTTTACGAGCTCGTGGGCTCGTAAACTTTAGGCTTGTGAGCCGTGCCCACAAGCCATTCGCGAGCTTGACGAGCGGAGACAAGCCCGTGCCGCCCACAAGCCGACTTTCAACGAGTCGAGCGGTTGAGCCGCTCGACCTGTTTGCCACCACTAGATTTACTTGAGCTTCACAATCAATCAATGAGAGTATTTTAAAAATAATTTTAATCGGGACAAAACTGTTTTCAAAAAACATATTTTCTTTAGACATGTTCTCTTTGATAGCTATAATCAGAGGCGGACACAGAAATTTAAAATTATAGGGGTACAATCGAATTTGCAAAGAAATTGAGATAAATTTTATAATGAAAAATTTACATCCAAAAAAATCATACGTCATGTAATTTTGCATCTAAAAATTTACATGGGATATGATTTTTTCGAATGTAAAATTTCGAAAATTTTTTATGTCATATTCCATATAAAATTTCATTATAAAATGATGAAAATTACATTGAAAAATTTGTATCGCAAAAATAATAAATGTTAATGAAATAATTGATTTTTTTTAAATGCGAGTTATACGTCTTTCATTAAGACTCACGTTTAACGTATTTTTAATTATTTTCGATATCTGTTTGGACTATTCTATATACTCATAATGTAGTTCTCGAAATAAGTTTTGAGGCGACATAAGCAATTTGTAAATTCAATTAGAGTACGTTTTTCGAAATTTTTTTAAAATTAACATGTTATCGAAATTTAAATTTATTATGATTTTGCCCCTATTTGGTGGATATTAAAATCAAATTTTTTAGTACATTTTGATAAAAGTTATATAGTTATAGATTCCATGAAATATGTTATTGAAAATAATAGTTAACTTTGATTTAGATTAAAATTTCGATTTCAATCGATATCAAACATGACTTTATAAAAAAAAATCTCAAAAGTTGGGGGATCACGTGACCCCACAGGACCCCTGCCTATAATCATTTTGAAGCATGTTCTTTAGACGCAATTGTATGTTTTAAAACACATTTTTTAGTGAACTAGTAATAAACACGTGTGTTGCACATCTTATATATTGAATGAATGATGTACGTAGAATTTTAGAAGTATTTTTTTTTAAAGTAGTTGAGATCATTGATATTGTTAAAGGAAAAATTAAAATTGTAAACTATATATATATATATATTTGAAATTGGTATGTTTTTCATTTTTTTAAGCATCCGAAAGAACTTTTCGATTATAACCTTAAATAACG
>CAIGRP010126367.1:0-21470 GCA_903798385.1 Fraxinus cuspidata | reverse complement strand
AACCACACATTCTCCATCAATCTATCATTCCATAATACACTTTTCCAAAATAATGTGGCTCAAAAGAATATGTTTCATTAAGATCTTAATAGGAAAAATTCAGTGAAAAATATCATAATGAAGGAAAAATAGTGCATTATTCATTTGAATACATTACAAATGTTGTCTTATTAAAAACTTTGTCGAAAAATTCAATGGGACGAAACATTGGTAAATAGAAAAAGAGTACAACACATATTTACTTCCCCACATGATAATATCACTTGAATTATATTTCAGGCATATTAAATCCTTCCCTGGTAGTGTCAAAACTATGCAAGATAAATTGTCTATAATCACATTTATTGCATGCATATCAAATTTTACGTTGCTAATAAAATAAAGACTTGTGATTACATCTACGACGTTATAATTTATTTATTTATACAAATTTTTGCGAAGCTCATTATGTAAAGAGTCGTACATTTTATATTACAACTTTACTCTTTCTATTTTCATTTCACATAAGTATACACATTTATGTGTTCAAACTGTAGATCCAAAAATTCCAGATTTCTCTATTAAGTTTAATTTTACTTGGATCACATCCAAAAATTTCAGATTTTTCTAGTAAATTCAATTTTAGTATGATCGCTTCATTTTATTTGACCAATTATTACTTTGATCTATATGTTTCTACGAATTTATTTCGATTCCTCGCTATTCATAATATGATGCAGTATGTCACGTGCAAAAGTGTTGTCGATAGCTTTTTTTTTATTCCATTTATTTTCCCTTAATGACATGATTTATTGAGATATCTCAATTTTCTATATATCAAGTACCTGATGCTCTTCTGGAGTTCTATAATTTATTATGTCTAAATACTTTCCAAAAGTATACATCCCCAAAATGAGAACATTCGTGTCAATTGCTCTATTTTTTGTTTGGATATTTTTATATTAGAATTGAATATCATCACACTTCATACGTGCCATAAAATATCATATTAACTAACTGTCCTCTAGGACCTTAATTCGAGTTGGAGCATTTGAAGTTAATGTGTGAGATATTACTGATTCATTTGGTCAATAAATTCATCTAAAAGAATTATCTTTTAAACTTCTGATTCGATGATCTTTTGCGAGGATTTAGATAATGAAGCACATGTACATTATTTTTCAACTTCTTAATTTCCCCCTAATGCTGAAGAATTGTCCAATCAAATTTACAATTATTTTTACTGCGATATAAAATATCTCCCATTTGAGATAAGGGTTCAAACTACACATTTATTCTTAGTATTATTTACTTTTCATCTTAGTGCAATGTGGTAGATTAATTGTAAATATATTGCACTATCAAATAATTAGATAAATAAATCAGACTCTGACCATAAGCCTATTATAATATGGAGAACTATAATGTTGGCATGCTGGGTAATAACATTCCCCTAAATAAAAATGAAAAGTACTTTGTTCTCAATGAAATTAATTGGATGTGTTTAACAAGTAATAAAATTAAATCATTTATCGACATCCCAATTAACACTTGTTAAAATATTGAGATTTAAGCTCACTAGTATTACAAGAGACCGTTTTCATTGTATAATTTGAAAATTATTCTCATAATTTGAGCATTAATTTCATAGACTTTAGATTGCGGGCATGTAATAATCTAATATTTGTATCAAATCTATTTTATACAAATTATATAATGGTCAACGTGGAGGGTGACAGTGCCTCATATATCACCCTAATTAATTTTCAAAAAGATAGGGAATTTAGTCCATATTTTAGCTAGTAATATTTAATGATCAATTGTCGATAAAGAGAGCAAATAATATATTGGAATTCATTGGATTGAAAAATCTTCTGATTCTTCATTGAATATTTATTTGAATTTTTTATTTCACACCATCATTGATCTAATAATAGTCTAACTGGTCATGTCAAATAGTAAAATCAAATTGAATTTCTAGTTTAATATAAGATATAATTCAATATTTAATTTCGAAGAATATGATTAAACATTATATAATCATATAATAATCAATGAAGTAGACTGACTAATCAACGTCAATATGATATGAGACTTATGTTTTCCTCCCAAGATAAACATGAATCCAAAATAATATATTTTTCGAAATATGTGTTACTTTAGGAGCACATTATATTTTACTATTACTTATTCAAGAGTAATATATCAATATTTTTTCTAAAATATTGAAAATTATAATGCGTACTCTTCAAAAGCAAATAATATTCTTTTCGAATATTACTTATAATGTCGTGCTACTTCAAGAATAATAATAACAAACTATTTGTAATATATAAATCTAATATTAATATTCTACTGAAATATTAATTATAATGTTGTGCTATTTCGGGAGTACAACATGATAAGTTATTAATTTAAATTTTATAGAAGAACATCTAACATTATTTAACCGGATTAAAAATATTATTTACCATACAGACATGATATAAATTTATATATAAAAATTAATTACCAGACATGCATTAGAAAAAGAAATTTTAATTTCGACAAACATAATGCAAACGTAATTGGTTGTAAACAGAAGGCAAAAAAGAATTAAGCTTAAAAAAGTTACTACATTTACTAAACTTTGAGGAATTAAACTTTCGTTTTGATAATGTATTATAAACTAAGGAGAAAAAAAGAGAACACAAGAAAAAAAAAATAGACTTGTGTGTTTTATTGAGAACCAAAACCCCATATTTATTGGAGAAGATTAGTGATCCAATAGTAATAATATCTAGGGCAACAAATGTACAATTGTCATTCACTAATAAACTTATCAGTTACAACAATAACTTCATTTTAAAAATTTACCAGACATTTAAAACACCTTCTGGTTGGGCTCTAGAAATCAATTTCAAACAGGGTTTTAGCACATGTTTGGCAGCTATTTATAATTGGTTAAATAATTTTTATCCATGCATTTTTGGAACTCACAAGTGTGTTTAAAATTTAATTATTTTTACATAAATCTAATATTCTCAAGTTAGAAACAATATTTCAGTATTTTATTTTTCCCAACTTCAAATCTCTTACTTATTTTAACATTTATTGCACAAATAACTACAACTGCTTTTTCCTTTTCGTTTAAGAGAAATGTGAAAAGTAAGTTATTTTTTGTACCAAAAATCAATAAAATTAATTTAAAATTAAGTTTTTGTTATAAACTAAAGAGAAAAGGAGATGAGCTAGACTTGTATGTTTTATTGAGAACTAAAGTTTTACATTTATAGGGAAATATTAGAGATACAATGGTAATAATTTCTAGGACTGTAAGGTTACAATTGTCATTTACTAATAAACATACCATTTACAATACTCCTCATCGAATGCCACATTACAAAATATCTGTCTTATTAAAATATTGTAAAGAAAACAAGAGGGATAAACTTGATTGAATAAAAAGTAGTACAACCACTCCCCTTGATTTCAATCCCTGTATCAATTAATCATTACGTCAATCTTCAATATTACAATTCTGGTTAAGCACGTTTCGTGTTGTCTTGTTATAGCCTTCAAAGTAAATATTTTATTAGGTTATAAACATTTATTACACAAAATATGCCTTATTAAAACCTTATTAGGAAAAACCATGTGGAAAATATCCTAATAAATGAAAATGAGTATATTTATTTTTTTTAGTACGTCACAAAAGTTATCTCATTAAAACATTGCCATGAAAACTCAATGGGACAAAATCTTAGTTAATGAAAAATAGTACAATTCATATTCTACCCCTCATGATAATATTATTTGAATTGTATTTCAAATATATTAAATCCTTGCAGGATAGTATCAAAGTCATACAAGATAAATTATCAATAATCACATTTATCACATGCATATCAAATTTCATGCATTGTCATCCTAATGAAATAGAGATTTGTGATTACATCCATCATATGACAATTTATTTATTTATATAAGTTTTCGAGAAATTTATTATGTAAAGAGTCGTACATTTCATATTACTTTTACCATTTTAATTTCGTAGAAGTATATATATTTAGATATTCAGACTGTAAATCTAGAAACTTCAGATTTCTTTAGTATGTTTAATTTTACTAGGATCATGCCCAGAACCTTTGGATTTCTCTAGTAAATTCAATTTTAGTATGATCGCGTTATTTTATTTGGCAAATCATTACTTAGATCAATATGTTTCAACAAGTTTGTTTCGATTCCTTGCTATTCATAATGTAATGCAATATATCATATGCAAAAGTGTTGTCAACAACTTTTTTTTCTATTCCATTTCTTTTCCCACAATGATATAAATTATTGAGATAACTCGATTTTCATTATTTCAGGTACATGAACATCTTCTCGGGTTTCACATTTTGTTATGTTTATATACTTTCGAAAAGTGTATGTCTCCTAAATGGGACACCTTTACTAATTGCTCCATTTTCATTTAGGGACTTTTTGTATTAGAATCAAATACCATCATGCTTCAGGCGTGCCATAAATTTATCAAATATAATGCTAACGAATTTTACTCCTAGGACATCTATTCGTGTTGGAGCATTTAAAACTGGTGCGTGAGATATTTTTGATTTCTTAGGTTAGTAAATGTATCTAAATAAATTATTTTTCGAAATTCCTATTTGAATTATCATTTTCTAGGATAATGATGCATTTGTATATTATTTTCAGTTTTTTAATTCCTCCCCTTAAAATCAAATTGAAAATTAGTAAATTGTGTTTTAAATTTTCATCCGTTAGGGTTTGAGATATAGTATAAGGGTTCAAAGCACTCATTTCGTCTCAGAATTCTTTAATTTCACTCAGTGCAACGTGGTGGATTAGTTACACTATCAAATAATTAGATGAAGAAATTAGATTATGACCATAAGCCAATTATAATGTGAAGAATTATGATATTGGTACGATGCATAATTGCATTACCTAAATAGAAATGGGAAATTCTTTGTTCTCTATTAAACTAATTAGAGATGTTTAACAAGCAATAATGCCCAAACCATTTATTCACATTTCAACTAACACTAATTAAATTGTTGAGATTTATGCCCACTACCATTAACAAGACATAGTCTTGAGTATATAATTTGAAAATTATGCTCATAATTTAAAATTTGAGCAATAATTTTGCAAACTTCAAGTTGCAAATACCATGTAATCATTTAGTAGGTGCATCAAATCTGTTGAATACAAATAATATTTAGATAGTCAACATGGAGGGTGACGGGGCCCAATTTATCACTCTTATTAATTTCCAGAAATATAGGGAATTTAATCGCTACCCCATTTTAGCTAATGATATTTAATGATGAAATTTCGATAAAGAAAATAAATATCATATAAGATTACGTTTCATTGAAGAATCTTCTAGTTCTTCATTGAATATTCATTTGAATTTTTAATTTTGCATAATTATTGATCAAGTGATGGTGCAACTGATCATGCCAAACAATAAAATCAAATTAAACTTATGTTTCAATATAAGATATAATTCAATTATTTAATTTTGAAAAATATGATTAAACATTATATAATCATCTATCATTTAAGTAATCAAACTAATTAATATCATCATGACATTAGTTTTATATAGATATTAAGAGATAAACATGAATTCAAAATGATACATTCTTTGAAATATGTGTTATTTCGAGAGCACTTTGTATTTTATAATTGCACATTCAAAAGTAATATATCAATATTCTTCTAAGATATTGAAAATTATAATTCATACTCTTCTAAACAATCAAATATTATTATAATAAATTATACAAAGATTTACTCTTCTGGAGTAAAAACATAATTTATATAAGAATTTATATTACTATGCTCTTCGAGAGTAAGTAAAATCTAACTAAAATATTAATAGGAATTAGCACATTATATTTTACTATTATTTTTTTAAGAGTAATATAATATTTTTTTTGGGATAGTGAAAATTATAATTTATACTCTTCGAGAGCAAATAATATCTTCTAAAATATTGAAAATTATAATGTTGTGCAAATTCATGAGCAACATAATGATGGATTATCAATTTAAAGTTTATAAAAAAAAATATATAAAAAAATATTTAATCAAGTCAAAAATATTAATTACCCTGCAAACGGGATATAGTATAAAAATTAATTATCAAGCATGTATTAGGAATAAAATCTTCATATATAGAAGTTAACAAAATTGACTAAATCTTTTACCAACATGCAAAAGATATTAAACCTGTGAATTCACATATATAGAAGTTAAAGATATGAATAACTTTATAGATGAATAACTTTAAAATGAATTTCACATATACAGAAGTTAAAGACCTGAATTCCAAAAGGCCATGATTGCTAGAAAATTAATATATATGTAAAAAAATCATATGTATATAAAAAATTGAGAATTAATACATCTGTACATCGAAAAAATTCACATATCACCAATTTCATTACACATGATAGAATATTATGCATATTAAAATGTTTATCTTTTCATTAATTCACTTTGATTTTGAGAAATACTTATTGATAACTATTTATAAACTAGAGAGAAAAAGAGAGGACAAAAAAATAGAAGTCGATAGACTTGTATATTTTATTGAGAACCAAAACCCCATATTTATAGGGAAGAATTATGAACATAATGGTAATTTTTTTTAAAGATGCAGATGTATAATTGTCATTTACTAATAAATTTATCTTCTGCAATACTTATAGCTAAATGTTAATTATACTTTAAAATTTCTTTCCCAAGGAGTCGAGGGACTCGAACGATTTATTGGGACTCGAACGGTTCACCGTGGAATCCAATTGCCACAAGATTGAAGTAACGTACTCATTTGGAAAGAACACAAGTTGGAGACCTAAATGCCACTGTACTTTTTTCTAGTAAAATCTATGATTTCCAACTAATATTATTGAGCATTATTTTCATTTCACCCGAGTAAATTAAATTAACAACAAAACTAGCAAGGTTTTTGGGTAAATTCTACTAGTGGTCCTAACCTTTCATAAATATAACCTTCATGTTCTTATCAATGATGGATTTAGTGTGGGGGCAGTTGGCACACCCAAAAAGTTCCTCTAAATATTTAAACTCTTTAATATCCATCTCCAACCTTTTATATTAATTTTGCTTCCACTTCAATATTTTGCTCCCACAATTTTAGTTATAGAAATTGGCCCTCACAATTCTACAATCCTAGCTTCACCATGATTCTCACCATTGTATTTGTGATATTCATGTCTCTAACCTTTTAATATTATGGGGCATGTATTACAACTAACTACAAACATCTATTTAGATGTTAAATGATCAAATGGTGATAAGTGAAGTTTCTACACTTATTCGAGATACTAAATGATGATATTTTACCTTTTTAAAGATAAAATATTACTTAACTTATGTTATATTGCATTTTGTAGGTAAAACTCGATGTTTGATAAAAAAAATTTGAGAAAAGAATGCAATAATGAAAAAATGACGAAATCCAAAAGTTGGGGACTAAATTGCAAAAAATCCATAGATGAGACAAACGAAAAAATGAAAATCACAGAAGCCAAGGATTTAATTGGATACAACTGAAAGATAAAGGAACAAGATTACAAGAGAAAATGGCTAAAATGAAGCAAACTATAGTGCAAATACTCAAAGTTGTGATGGACCTCACGATAAAGATTTGAAAGTTTTAGATGCCAATTGGATGCAATAAGAAGTCAAAACAGAATGAAATATAATCAAACGATTTTTACAAATCAATTTCCAACCGCACAAGATATATTTTAAAATTTCAACCGGAGTTTGAGGCCCATATTTGGAATAGTAAACGTTAGAATTGGAAAAATTCTATTCTAAAAGAATTATTGAGTTAGCTTTTCAACGCACTTTGAATCACATCAATCGGATATCTAGATAAAAAGTTATGACCAAAATACTAAGAACTGTGCAAAGATAAAATTATGTCCACGCGAAGGCAACTTTCCTCATTTGATTTTTGGAAGGCAATTTCGACATGAATCTTAACATAATTTCATCATATAGAATTCAAGTAGGGCAGCCATTGGAGGAGCTCGCTCTCACATCTCAAAAATTAGATTCATATCATAAAATCATTCAAGAACGAGGGTAAGCATTAAGATCAAAGCGGATTACACAAGATTATTGAAAAATATTCATCACTTTTCAATATTCAAATAAAAAAAAATGAATTTTTCCACCCCCTTCATTATTTCTTCTTTCCGGGTGATGTTATTCCAATACTTCTTATACAATTTAGTCATTAGAATGTTATGCTAGTTTTTCTATTGTATTGGGTGAATGAAGAACCCTATTGCATATGTGTTTTGATTTAAGACTAGGAATTTAATTATTTCTTGATTTTTTTTATTGATTTTGTATATCCATTGTATTATTTAAATGATTGGCCACCAATTGAATAATTAGTTGCTTGTTGTAGTATTTGAAGAATCACAATAAGTTTAGAACGCGACAAAATTAACAAATGTAGATAAAATTAAGAATAATATTTATCACATATGCAATCACACATAAATAATCTACAGTTTAATGCATTTTGGTCATATAAATTCGAACTAGGAATAAGACCAGATCATGATTAGAATAGACTTAATTTGTCTTAAAAAAGAATTAAATACACTAGTGTTATCGATTGTCATGAAAGTATGAAATTGACTAAATTACGAATCAAGAATTGAATAAATGGCAATATGGGGATTCAAAATCCAATACAATCATTTAAATATTTGACAAAATATTTTTATTATTTCCTTAGTTTAGAACTAGTATAAATAACAACAAAATCACATCTTTTGTGTCACGAAAATTGAATTTAGTAGTAACTAGTGAACTAGGATTAAACATTATTCATCCTAGGACAATAACTCACAACTCACTTTATTATTACTTGTCAACGATCTCGAACATTTGTGGGTTTCAACCAGACAAATTTTTTGCGCCATTGTCAGGAAATAACAGATATAATTTTAGTTTAGTAGTTTATATTAGGTTCAATTTTTTTAAAAAAAAATTGTTTTTTGTTCTTTTTAAACTTTAATTAAGATACCTAATCTTTTATTGTTTCACTCTTTGCAAGCCTCAACTGATTTATGCAAGTTCTTAACACGATCGAGATTCTCCCCTATAGATTCTGAGATTGAAAGAATTTTCAAGCAATGTGGAAGAGAATAGAGAAGAGCTAGGGTAATGGCTAGGAATCAAAATCAAGTTCAAGATGCACTACAGGAAGCAACACTTCCAGTTGAGCAACCATCTCCTGCTTAGCCGATGTTAGTGGGGGATTATGTTAATCCAATGCCAGCTCTTGTTCAACTTCCCGATCATCTATCAGCCCCTCTGACAAACTAACTTCCAGTTTTGACTAGATATCATAATCCTCTTCCAAAATTATCATAACATCAGGTTCTGCAGAAAGATCACAGAGGATCCTCATGAACACATATGTTTACAAATCAGAGCAGTGCTATATTGCCAGGGCCAACATATGTTAACATATGCATTATATTCTATCTTTTTTTTTCTCATTATGAATTCATTCCCGAAAATCAAGCATTCTTAATATCTTTACTTACTTTTAGATTTATAGATTATTTGTTTTTTTTTTTTTTATCTCTTGAGCCCCTAATCCTACTAGTGTGTATCATATGAGCTTAAATATGAATGCCTATGAAAGCACGGGCATTAATCGGTTTTAATTAACTAGTTTAGATTCTATGTGATAAGCAGTGGGATCACTAAATTAACAAATAAAAGTACCAAGATAATTTTTAATTGTTTCTAGATGATTATTTAATCACGTCAATTTATCCTATATATTTAATTACCACAATTTGTAATACGAAAGCAGTAAAAAACGCCAAATTAATCATGGAAACCCAAATTAGATAAAAACTCTGAGCACTTTTCTAGTTAATAACCCACTATAAATCGAAGCAAACTTACAGTATGGTTCAGACCCATCTACTCCGTAGAACTTTTGACATCAATTCATGTAGTCTCACTTAATCATACTCGAGGCGTGTTCATTTAAATCAAATCCCGACTCCTGGTTTATATCTTAGCCCTTTTGGACTTGGTGTTTCTGATGCTAGATCCCAACTCATAATATCTTACCTTAATCCTGAATTTGTGCTTCTGCAACAGTTCTCGATCCTTAGTATTGATTTATCTCCGGGATTATGTGGTTTTGTGTTTGATCAAAAGATATTATGTGTTTTGATATGTGGTTTAATGTGAAACAATATGGGTAGATCGACACATCAAACTTTGGACGAATATATGGCTCAAATAATATGATGGTTGAATATTTGAATCAATGAATGTGTTTGGATCTTCAAATGGGTGATATTTATGTAAAGATATGATTTAACACACTTTTGGATGTTTATATGGTAGAATATATATATATATATATAGGAAAGCAGGGGAGGAGCCAGAAACATATGTTAAGGTGGGCTGAATTTTTTTTTCCAATGAACTTGTACCATAAAAGATGTTCTATACCTCACGAGATTTAGTTTAAAAGTTAAATTCATGACACTCATAATAATGTTGATCACAATATATTTTTGGACACTCATAACAAAGTTCTAACAAAAATATTTTTAACTAATAAAATTAAATACTATATAACATATTACTTATTTGGATAATAACATCTATTTCATGATCGAAATAAATAAATTTTTAACTCACAAGTATAAATGAGTTATATATGAAAAAATGCATTAAAAAATTTAATTACTTTTAAGTTTAGTCAAATATGTGACATTTCATACTGTTCAAATATTACTGTTCAAATAAGTTATTTATCTTATCAATAATCAATAAAAATTGTTTGTTATATAATAAACTAATTTGATTATAAGTGAACTCTTTAAACTTAGTTGTAGATGTGTGTGTAAAATAAAATATCTAATTTGGTAACGAGTTATTTATGTATCATGAATATGAATAAAATAAAGGTAATTAGCATATAACGTCCCCACCTCTCCATGTTATTGTTAAACGCTTTTATCTCTCGTTTTTTGACATTTTCACAATCATTTTTACATTTCATTGTGAAAAAAGTCTTTTTTATCCATTTTTTTCAATTAAAAATTGTGAATTGACGATAATTCCATTCTCTTTAAATAACAATGTTGTCAAAATCGACCCGGCCTGATCGGTAAAATCGAGAACTGGACCCAAAATCGGGCCAAATTATGCCCGGTTAATCGATTATTACAAAACTGCCCAAAATCTACTGAATCAGACGATTCAACCGTAAACCAGTGAATTGGTCGCGATTTTGAGCGATTTTCCCAATTGTTTTTAGATTAAAATTTTTAACTTCATGGATGAGCTTCATAAATTACAGTCCGAAGGCCCATATAGTATTATTGGATATCATGCTCATTTAATAGATGCAATTCTCTCAAATGATTTCATAAACTTCCAATATGGGATAGTGCATTTATAGATACTCTTCTCTCCAATGGTTTCATAATTTTCAAAGTGCATTTTATAGATGCTCTTCTCTCCAATAATTTCGTAAACTTCCAACGTGGGATAGTGGCATAACAAAAAAACAATGATAAAATGTCTATCAAAATCATTTTCCAAATGTATGTCTAATTGGCTAATTTGATTTTGAATCCCAACTAATTAAATTGTAATATTCACATTCATCATTTTATTTATTTAATTTTCAAATTTAATTTAAATTTCACTTGATTATTAATATATTATATCATTTTCTATAAGTTTAAACTGTTTTAGTTTAACAAAGTAAACTATTTTAACATATTGATTTTCAATTCTTGAAGTATCGAGACTAATTTTAAGATAATGAATCTAATTGATAAAGATAGATTTACTTTGAATTATTAATATATAAAATAAAAAAATATTGTTTCGTAGTATTTTATTATTTTTGAATGCATTTATTGCATCCGATTCGACCCAGTTAAACCTTTTGAACATTGACCCTTCACATTTTTCGGGTCCATGATCGGATCGATTTTCAAAACATTGTTAAATAATACAACAAGAAAAAGAAAAAAAATTGCAAACATAGTCCCAATTTTTTGAAAAGCGTAAATGAGTTTTAAATAAATTATTAAAATGGTAATTAGCACATAATGTCCATACATTTCACTATTATTGCAAAAAATATACATTTTTTTTTGTATTTTCACCCTTAAATTATACATTTGATAGCGTAAACCATCATTTCTATTTATTTTCATTCAATTTCTCAATAAAAAGCAATGAAATGACGAATATACCCTCATATTTAAATAAAAAAGCTAGCGAATTAATTGCAACCATGTCCTAATTTTTTTAAAAAATACAAACGAGTCCCAATAAATTATTAAAGAAATTATTTTTTTTATAAAAAGTACAAACGAATTCCAAATAAATTATTAAAAAATTAGAAATTAAAAAAATATTGTTTATTTATGAGGGTATATTCATTATTTCACGATTCATTATTGAGAAATTGAAATGATGATTTACACAACCAAATGTGTAATTAAGAGTGAAAATGCCAAAAGAATTAAAGGTACGGACTTTTTCGCTATAAAGGTGAAAGATAGGGACATTATGCTCTAATAACTCTTTTAATAATTTATTTGGGACCTATTTGTGCTTTTCAAAAAAATTGGAACTATGATTGCGATTAGTTTTTTTCTTTTTCATTTCGTTTTATTTAAATTGAAGGGTATTTTCGTCATTTCATAATTTTTAATTGAGAAAATGAATGAAAATGACATTTTAAGCAATGAAATGTGAAAATAAGAGTGAAAATGCCAAAAAATAAAATGTAGAGACGTTTTCCACAATGAGAATTAAAAGTGGGAACCTTATGTTGGAAATGAAGTTAGTTGGGCAAAAATTAATTTTTGAATTGAGTTAAATTTTTATTCTTTTTCATTTTTACCATGAATTTGGGCTAAATTTTCTATTTATAGAGAAGCCAATTCGTTTTTGGGGTGGGTTGGGCTATAGGCCATCCCAGCCCCCCTTTCCATCCGCCTGTGAAAGAAAGTATTTGGGTTGAAATAGAGATAGAAATAACATGTTTTAAAATAAACAGGATTCTAGATATCGACATGTCGCTTTAGTGCTAGTACCAGACTAGCGCTAGGTAGACGATAGTGATTCTGCTTCTATCACTCAAAACACCGACTGCTGGGCGACAACTAGTGAAGTTGCGTCCTACTCGATTTTAACTTCTTCAAGTTCAAACATTGATCTTCTTTTTGGATTTCTTTGACTTCTTTTTGAATTTTACCTGAATTTGGACTTTTCTAATTATAATTTGACTTTAATTACAATATAATTAAATTCCAATATAAATCTAATAAATTATAATTTTTATCTTAAAAAATTGTCAATTACAAATTAGGCTTTGCAGCCTACAAAAACAAGTGCGTTATGCCAGTTTTTTAGTGGATTCATCCTAATCGATGCCAGTTTTTTAGTGGATTCATCCTAATCGCTACAAGATTTCACAATAGTGTCCGTCCTGGTCAACAACTTAGAAGAATTCAAAATCATGAACCCTGTAATTTTCTACATCCACTTGACTATAATTTCAACATATCTCATTCACATTTTCTAATCTTCGGAGTCGTTTTTACCCTTTTTTTCCAAAAATGTCATTAATACCTTTTTAACCTCACAACTTCATTATAATTCCTAAATATCCTCGAAAAAATTCCGAATTATTACAGAAAATTCTAGAATGTTACAAGATTGTTCTCGACTTCACATTAAAATAATTTTAATTCCTTTTTCTTTCTTAACGGTATCCATAGCTATTCAATTCACGTACGTAAAGCCCTTAAAATAACATCAAAGACGGTAAACAGCTACTCGCCGTAAATCTCCTCTATTTGGGCCACCTTATTATTCTTATACTCATTTTCAACTACACATTCTTCAATAAAATAATATTTTACATCACATCAATAATTTTTCCTTCTTTTCAACCACACATTCTACGTCAATCTACTATTCCAAAATACATTCTTCTAAAATAATGTGACTCAAACACACCCACCCACTTAGATTCTTCCAACAAGAGTAATGCAGCAGATTTCTTCTCAAAAACAAGCCATCATCGTATTTAAATATTAATCCATATTCAGTAGCCAACTATCAAGTAGCCAATGTATTATTGGAAACAATTATATAAAAAGAAGTCAAAATCATCACTCTCAAACTTGACAACACAAATCAATTAGAACAACTCCACTCAGAAGAGAAAATAGAAATGGCACCAAGGAAACCTTTTGACCAACTGCAGTGGAGGAAAATATGACAAGTACTAATACAATATCTGTCACTAAAGTGGTAACGTGATAAACAAAAAAGGGAGCAAAATTTTATGCCAATAGATGGCAATAACTTATTTTCACCAAGAAAAAAAAAAAAAGTTCCAGTCTACTCTCTCTATAGACAAATACTCCGTGGTGGAGCAAGTACGATCCTCTTAATACAGCAAAATGACAAGAAATAGCAAGCTTCGAAACCTGATAATCTTGCCTTGTTCAGGTACATAAAAAAATGAGGTGGGAGTTAAAAAGCTTCCCGACCACAATCTGGCACTTTATTTGTCACTGGTATCGGATATGTGAAGTTAATTACCTTTGCTCTTTCCATATGAAAGATTTTATTGTTTACTTTTCGGCTTATAAAGACTCATCCATGGTTACTTTCATGGCACGGAGCTATACCTCAAAGGGTTCTGAATGTAATTTATACCTTTGCCTCCCACATTTAAGCTTCCAATTATCACTGTTTACAGGCTTGAACAAGCGTTCTGATTCAATCTCAGATTTAAGTGAAGACTGCAGTCTCTTTAGGTGTCCGATGCATTTCTTATGTTCAACTAGAGTGGAGCTAAGGTTATTCTGCACGTCAGGACCAAACTTCCTCTCGTAAGGAGACTGCCATTTTGCTTGCAAATAAGCCAAAGATCTCCAGGGAGGTAAAGGCATTGAATTCTGCTTCAAAGAAGATCTAGCAGCTTCGACCATTACCTGAAGGTATTGTTTAAGCTTGGTAAAAGTGCCAACGTAAATGACTGGAAGAGAATTCAATATACTGTCATAGGATTCAACAGCTCTAGCAATCTCAAAATGGCTCCGAAAATCTATGTCAATAATCAATCGGCATCCAGAATCATTATAGCCAACAATATCAATGTATTCATGATCCCCTGAATATGAAGTTTAAAAGTATTGTATCAGAATTTTAACGAAAGACCATACTCCGCTACATTTAAATAAGATGCAACTCATTAGGCAAGGAATCAAAGCCAAAAGATATGTTGATCAAATCCCCAATAACACAACACACAACAAAATATCACTGCCCAAGTCTACAGAACTGTTTCTAAGCACTCAGGGGTTTTCCTCTGGTGAGGTAATGCTACATAATAACTATATTACCCGTTATTTTCCTTTCTATGATTATCAAAGAAATGCAAAAATTACTGCCTTAATACGAATTAGCTTGCCAATTTGCCAAGAGCAGATCTGCTTTTTATGACAGGTTACTTGTAGTCGCACTCAAATACACTAAGTTGACAGAAAAGATTATTTACCTCCAGGAACCTTGCCGCTCCCTTGCCACCTGGATGTACACACACCAGCATCATAACCAGAAAGCCTCAGAAGCTTCACCAGAGAGAACCTGATGCAGCTAGCATTACAAAGACCTGATTTCACATTGTGAAGATCTCTCTCAGTGATCGAAAGTGCAAGTGAGTTCACCACCGACAATATGTCATGCTGATGATGATCCACCACCAACTTGTGATACTGAATGATCACATCGAACTCATCAGAGTGAGAATAAACAAACTATTTGATGAAAACGCTTGTTTAGCACGTGTTTAAAATATAAGCACTTTTGATCAAACCTACTTTTTATCCACGCATTTTGTGGGATCTACAAAAACTAACCACTTATTCACTACCAATTATTAAAACCTACCATACTTTTATTTACAGCAGAGGAAAAAGTTGTGCAGAGTGGTACACAAAATGACAATGCAAAGACATGGATGCAAACTCAGACTCATTTACAACACAACACCTACTAGCCAAGATATTGACCATACCGTGTGCACTTTTCTTTTTCGCATTGATTATACAAAAAATAAATTAAGTTGTAAAACATGTTGTTGCTTTACCAAAATCTTTTCTATGGAGAGAGACGCTCGGACTATAAGCTCAAAGGAGTGATTTTACAGAAAGATGTAACTTACGTACCATAAGTATGCATTAAACTATCCCGAAAACAAGGAAAATGTAAATGCAATTCTTTCAAAAGATAGAAACGAAAGGAAAGTATTCTCCAAGTTGAGACATCCAATTGTCTGAGCTCTCTCTCTCTCTGAAATCATTTACATAAAAAAAAAAAGGAACATGCTGCTACTCAGCTATTCTACTTTGTTATTTACATAGTCGACATCATCAACTTGGAATATGTAGAGAAAACCAATTTAAAAGTTCCCCATTTTAACATTTTCGGATATCAGTAGGGTTATAAAATAATTCATAAATAATAAAACGCACACATTCCAGGGCAGGTGTCCTGGTCTTAGAATTTCAGTGTTCCTTCCAGAATAACAATTAAAATACTATGCATATTGCAAAATACCATGAAACATATTTAGGATCTCAGGAAAACATAAGGACTGTTCTCTTTACCATTTTCAAGCCGTTTTCTATTTTTCGATTTTTCAAAATAGTGAAAACGCGTTCTCTTTCCCATTTTCGAAAATGGGTTTTTTTTGAAAACAAGTTAAAAATTTACAAAGAAAACTAAAAACGATTGTTGTTTTGGGCGTTCTCAGTTATAATTAAGTCAAAATTTTCAAACGTGTTTTGGGAGTTTTCAAAACAATTTTTCAAAATGCCAAAAAAACACATTTTCAAAAATCTCAAAATGACACTCAAAACACAAATTCCAAAATGAATTCAAAACTTAAAACACAAGACTGAAACATTGAGAGAAGAACCCCTAAAGCTCCATAAAAATTGACATGACACCACAATTTGAAACTTTAGCTTTCCTCAGCCAGAGGACAAATCTCAACTATTCATTTTCACTATCACTGCAAGCTTATGCTCAATAGGATAAAATTAAGTAAATATTTTTCAACTTTTGAGGGTAAATACGGTTGCTTCTTTCCAAATTAATACCAAATATAAAACATTATAAAAGCCCCATAAAGACCAAGAAAATGATAGGATAATAAGAATATAAAACAGTATACGCAATTCCAAATTCATATCAAGAGATTAACAAACTACGGAAAAGAAAAGAGAGAAAAAGGCTTAACAGAGATTTTCTCAGCAAGCTGCGCAAGATCGGAGAGGGCGGAATCGCTATCGCTGCTACTTGAATACTCGGCCCCACCACTATGTTCATTCTCCAAGAAATCACTCACCATTATTGCCAAATCAAGCTCGCTTTCCTGGCTGAAACCACCGCCTCCGCCACTGCTGCCAGCCGCCAGGTTGGCCCACGGGTCACCCATCGGAGCTATAACTCTACAGTCCATCCCACCACCAACACCAACAAGAAAGCCCGTATATAAAAACTCTAAAAAATTTAATTTTTCCAAAAGAAAAATGAATAACCAAAACCCTATTGATAAAATTTATTTAAATTTTCGCTATAAAAATCGATGTTCGAAATTCTCCATTTTCGGTCCAAAAAAAATGCAGTTCGAAGAATTAAGAAAGGAAAAATTATAGAATTCCGTGT
Organism: Fraxinus cuspidata; assembly: GCA_903798385.1. Taxonomy (NCBI): domain Eukaryota; kingdom Viridiplantae; phylum Streptophyta; class Magnoliopsida; order Lamiales; family Oleaceae; genus Fraxinus; species Fraxinus cuspidata. The sequence continues at coordinate 3,674 of CAIGRP010126367.1, read as the reverse complement.
GAATCAAATTTCTGAATTTCTGAATTTTATTAATCTATGAAACAATAAATCATTCGATTAGATGAAAAAAAACAAAACTTTCAGCCGAACAAGCTGTCAAACGACATGAATTGTGTTCTTGAATTATGCTTTTCCAAGACACAAAAATTAATGAAAAAAATCGAAACATACTACAACTTAAACAAGAAAAAGAATCTCTAAACAAGAAAACAGAAAACAAAATTGAACTACAAATGAGAATTCATGGGAATTATGAGGACAAAATAGGGATTTTCAATGATCCAAAGGGGTGAAAAGAAATGGAAAGAGAAGTTCCGTCCGTTGCAACCCAACCCAAGGATGAAGAAGAAGGAACATCCGTCGTGGAGATATTTATATATTTTTTCCGTGTACGTAAAATGACGAGAAAGGGCTTGTGGGTGTTTCGTAATGACCAAGTAAACATGGCTCCTATCACGGAAAATCCGTGGGAAATGGATGAGGTGAAAATTTGATGAAATGAATGTGGACGGTACTCTAGGGATATTCGTTTTTTGTTCGTTTGATTCATTTATTACTAGGCCCATCATAACGTTTTTCAATTTTGGCATAAAATTTGTGATCAATTTTGTATAGCACCCGTCCCGTCCAATCCATCGTCAACTCGAACATAGTTAGAAGAAAAGTTCAGATTTGTTGAGATGAGAATGTGAAACGAATCGCTTTTTATGCGTATATTGAGGGTAAACTAGTCGTATCACTCTTTTTTCGAATAAATTTGTTTGAGAAGATTAAAGTGGGAAACAAAGTCTAATTCCATTCATCGAAATTTCTCAAGTTACGAAATTCAAAATCTTATTAATTATTTGATCTAAATTTCGAGCGGGCAAGAATTTCATTCATCAAATTAATAATCTTAAAGGTCCCAATACAAGTCACATCATAAATGTAACATGACTGTACAATTACTTTTAGAATGATCGTGCAAATTAAAAAATCAAGAATAGCTAGCTTTGAATAATTATTCACGTTAGCACCACATTATAAATGTAAGGAAGTTCTTTAATTTTTGCTTATTTTTCTTTGTCCACATTTTTTGTCATTAAAAAGTGGGAATTGAAATTTATTTTCCTTTTTCCATGAAAAATTTGGCATTTCAAACAGGGCCTTAGAATGATCGTGCAAATTAAAAAATCAAGAATAGCTAGCTTTGAATAATTATTCACGTTAGCACCACATTATAAATGTAAGGAAGTTCTTTAATTTTTGCTTATTTTTCTTTGTCCACATTTTTTGTCATATCATTATATTTAGCACGTCTTGTCTTTGATATCGATTTATGTTTCTGAGTAAAATATTTTGTCGATTTCCTGTATTTATTATTTATTTTGCTTATTTAAAAATATGAGAGGCAAATAATTTTCTTTAACTTCCACGTAATGGTTCTTTTTGTCGTTATTATGGACAAAATGTGTTAATTAATAAAGGTTTATAGATAAAAATACTACAAAATAAAGTTGAAGATAAATACAAATATTTTTTTGCTTGAAATCGTCCGTGGGAATGAAGTATGCTAATTTCTCAAAGGTTGACGACAAAAAAAAGATTGGGAATGGGTTGCTAATTTGCTCAAATGTTTGGGATGAATGGTGCAATCTACACCATTATTATTAATGATTATTGTGTGTAATTACTTTATTTACAACTAATAATTGACTAATAATAGATAATAAATATTCACACCGTCTAATTTATATAGGCTTATTTTCCTTATTTTCTTGTCTCACTGATATAGTCAATAAAGAAATAATTTTTATAAAACAAAAATTCATTTACTAATATACTCTTATTTTTTATTACTTCTAAATTCTAATAATAATTTACTACTAATTATTAATAATTAAATGAGGGTAAATTAGAAAAGTTTTTGGCAAAAATTACTTTTTCAATAATATTAAATAAGATTTCTTAATCCATGTGAAAAAACAAAATAAGCCTATAAAAATTGGACGGAGAGAGTAACCTTTATTGACCAAATGAATTACTACATATGAATTCCAAAGAATTATAAATGAACGAATGAACTATCTTAAATAAAAGAATAGTGAATCATCGATTTGTTTGATAAGATAAGATTTTCTACACTTACAAAGGGGGGTTTCAACCATCTTATCACTCTCTTTGTACAAATATCATTTCTCAATAAGATTTTCGACAAAAGAGTGAATTCCAAAGACACTCTCAAACTAACCATCCGCTTTTTTATTATTATAAAGATTATTTTATCTAGACATTTTACTATTTTAGCTTTGTGCTTGATTCTTATTTTTGTAATTTAGATAAGAGTTTTTTACTATTTAAATAGCCCCTATTTGATTTCACTAAAAAATGAATTAAAATTCAATTTAAAGTCAATATTTACTTTAATTACTCGGTTCATGTTATTCATAATTTTTCAATCATACATTCCATCAACTTTTATCAAAATTAAATAAAAAATTACCTTTTTTTTATCTAAATCAAACGGCTTAATTTATTGCGTTAACAAAAATAAGATGTAAACAACTTATATATCGATAATCTATCATCCCTAGTTAAAGAGTGCACGTCAAGATTATCTTGTATGTATACCCCGCATTATTTAAAAAAGGTGAGATTATATTAATCTATTTATAGTCAACGAATATATAAATTAATAAGAAATTTAGACAGACAAGCTGACTCAAATATTGACAAATAGACATGACAATTGCATATTAACTAAGGTGGAACATTTGAAATTGTGATAAATTAATTATGTTATAATATTTTTTCTCAATCACCGGCTATAATTAGTTTTGAAGGAAGAAATGTTAAAGGCTTTGCTAAGTGTGTTCAGACTCCTCGCAGCATGTGGTCCACAATTTTTTAAGGAAAAATTTCATAAAAGGTTAATTATTACATATTTCAAAATTAAGAATAAATGTTTCAAATTTCAAAAATCAGATACTAATTAAAATTTNGCAGCATGGGGTCCACAATTTTTTAAGGAAAAATTTCATAAATAAGAGGTTAATTATTACATATTTCAAAATTAAGAATAAATGTTTCAAATTTCAAAAATCAGATACTAATTAAAATTTATATATGATTTAATTTATTGATTAAATATTTTATTAATTAAATATATGAAGGTCACAAATTTATACAATTTGATCACAAATTAACGATTTAATTATTCACAAATTATCTTACATTCATAATTCAAAAATTTTATACGTCACAATTTGTTCATCGATCACAAATCAAAAATTTATATGTCACAATTTATTTATTGGTCACAAATCACAAATATTATAAGTCACAATTTATCAGACAGTCACAAATTTTCAATCAGAAATTTTATATATCACAAATTATCTCGGTCATAATTCAAAAATTTTATAGATCACAATTTTTTCATCGATTACAAATAAAAAATTTATACGTCACAATTTATTTATTAGTCACAAATTACAAATATTATAAGTCACAACTTATGAGAGTCACTAATTAACAATTTTTTAGGTTACACATGATTTCTTAGTCACAATTAGGGGTCGGCTCGGCCCATTGTCCCACGTGCTCGTGGCTCATTACAAACAAGTTGAGCTTCTGCTCGGCTCGTTACTCGCAGGTCGAGCTCGTGGACCGAGCTTAGCTTTAGCTCGCGAGCT
>CAIGRP010126364.1:0-15724 GCA_903798385.1 Fraxinus cuspidata | reverse complement strand
TGTCAAGTAGATTATTTGATTCTAGAAGCTTTATCTAGAATATTTTAGGAAAATATCTATTCCAAATATGTGGTCTAGAAGCCTCATGAAAATATGAAGTCTAGAAGTCTTTAGGAAAATGTGCGGTCTAGAAGTTTCATGTAAATTCTATATAAAGGGATAGAGTCCCTCCATTTTGTAACAAGTCAAGTCAAGTGTGAGTTTTGAAGTTTGAAAAATATAAGTTCATTTTATTCACTTACTTCTTCCTATTAGTGTTGTCCTTCCTATCAAGTCTTAGTCAATTCAAGTTAGTAAACATCTCTTTCCTCCAACAAAGCCTGCATATTAGTTAGACGGGGACTCTTAATGCATCTCATAAAATAGAGATAAATAATTGATGATATGAACAGAATAATACTAGCATTCCTTTCTATAAGTCATGTCCTACTTTTGTTATAGCAAATATGTTCAAATCCTTTAGCATTTAAAATGAGTGCTGGAAACGACCAGTCGATTAGCTGAAGAATGAAGTATCATGCTTCGACCTGCTTTGAACAAAATCAAAATAGCATTTTTCAATACTGCAGCATTGAGTTTAATACAATCTTGAAAAGCTTTTTAAGTTCTACTGGAAATTGTTATCTTAAGGTTTTTATTTTGCATTAGGTTCAGTGAATGGGGCAAGGATGGGAGACAAATCAAATTTACGAAGATGTCTGAAAAATCATTGCTCCTTGGCATCATCCTTCCCTAGGTTGTATAAAGTGTCGACGTTGAAAAATATTTTCATTAATTTTGTTAAATTTTCGAAAATAATTATATTGCTTGGAGGTTTCAATTTCATCAAGATTAAAGGAACACTGAGAATCTGAGATCATTTTTATCTTCTTTGTTATTCATCCATGAGAGTATTTCTCCAAAGCCTCATTTTTTTTTATAGAAGGGTATGATAGCTGGAATAATTTAGGGTATTTTCTTGCAAATCCCGATTCTAAGCTCTTATCACTGTGTACTTGGTTTATCACAAAGACTGAAGCCAGTTACAAGTATGTGTGGGTAGTTTCACACGATTTATCGATAAAAGAAAGGCATGATTAGGTCACTAAGAGTACTGATAAAATTTGGCAAAGTAAACAAGACAATAAGTGCATTTTTAGTAGAAAGGATTGTATTGTTGGGAACCGAATCAATCATGCACAGCGAAAATTAAAACAATATTCGATTCCCACCAAGGATCTACATTGTGTTTAGATAGAAACAGTGACAGAATGAATACCTATGATGAATTCCACAAACTCCTTTGCATTTTCTTGAACTTCAATGATCACGATCTGCAATCCAAGTTGTCCAATTGTCCAGCCTCTAATGGTGATCCACACAGTGAACAAGAATGACAACTAGAGTTTTCATTTCTTGTGCTAGCAAGAATAATAAATTAATTCATATTGTTTTCAAACCCTAGCAGTCTATTAATATAATTCCAAGCGGGCTTGGCCCATCAATTAAACTTAACCCGGTCCAATATTTAATTAATCAAATTAATTAAATCTGGTCCATAAATTACTTAATTCAATTATTTAATTTGAGCTTATTAATAAGCAACCCAATTAATTAATTATCCAACACTTGTCAATTAATTAATTGGTAAATCGCATTCTTCTGGTTCTCTTTTGTGTGTGACCCATTAGGTTCCCAATCACGTTGCCTAACGACGTGAATTATTGATTTGATCTCATCAAAGTCGACAAATTAAAATGTCCCTTTTTAATTTATCACTAATTCACATTCGTCGTCCCAGATTGACATCTGGCAATGTGTCGGGCAATACATGCGACGGGAAATATCAAGTGATGTGACAAAACTAGACTTGTTCGTTTACCGTGAAACTATAGTCCTTTCGTCATATGATCCGATCAATTACGAGATATAGACATGTGTCGATCTCGTTTATCNTTACCGTAAAACTATAATCATTTCATCATATGACCCGATCAATTATGAGATATGGTTATGTGTCAATTTCGTTTATCGATAATTTCTTTTATCCCACTGTTAAATCAATGTAATTCGAAAACTCATTTTCGACTTATGAGTTCACCTTGGCCAAGGATTTCATTATCAACTTAACTGGATAAAATGCAGATCATAATCTCTAACTATCTAAGAGTGACGAATCCTCTATCAATTATTCACAATCTTCATATGACTCTTGACATACTCGAACGATACTGCATTAGCGACTCTGGCAGAGCAACATCCAACACCACCAAAGTATGACTGTCCTCATATAAGGCACTATGATGACCTTAAGTCAAAGGGCTAATTCCACTACCGAACATTAGAGATTAACCACTAACACTCAGATAGTTATCCATGTGGAATCTCCCAGCGGGTCTCCAATGTTTTGTTCTATAACAAAACATCCACGTGTTCATTCAAGTGTCACCACACTTTAACTTGTGAGATCAGCTACTTTATCCTTGGCATAGCAACATCCAACACCACCAAAGTATGACCGTCCTCATATAAGACACTATGATGACCTTAAGTCAAAGGACTAACACTACCGAACATTAGAGATTAACCACTAACACTCAGATAGTTATCCATGTGGAATCTCCCAGCGGGTCTCCAATGTTTTGTTCTATAACAAAACATTCACGTATTCATTCAAGTGTCACCACACTTTAACTTGCGAGATCAGCTACTTACTTCACAATAAGAATGCCACACGTGATGGTGTATCGTAATAACGATATCCATATCTCGTTATTATTTCGACCACCGACGATTTAAAATTTAGTCATATATAATTTGTATCTCACAATTACAACTCTTTGTGATTAACAAATCTCCAAGACTTGAATCTACAAATTCTATTATTTATTTTATTAGAATATTATTTCAATTAATTAATAGATATTACCATAAATATGCATTGTCAGCACATTTTGCGCCAACAAAATGTGCTGACATATAACGTCGTCTGACATGATGTATAGTTTTGGGGGTCGGTGGAAAACTGTAAACATGCCGGTCTTGAGGGATACTTGTCACTGTTTATCTACAAAAGGAGGTAAAATGACATGATACTTGAATTTTTTTCTTGTTTGGTTTTAGGCTTATGCAATTCATATATTGATTGATAATAAACAGCATAATCTGTCTTCTTTATAAGCTGTATGCAAAAAATTTGAACGGTTTCTTAGTTCTACAATAAAATTGCTTGTTTATTTGTGAGACAATCTGGGATTTGAAAGACTTCTACACCATTTTCCTTGCCAGAATGTTCTTGGATACATGTTTGGTTGACGGTTATATACCATACTCGACACTGCAAAATAAGATTTTAACTTCTTCTTTTCCTCACTGAACATGCCCTTACGTTGGCATAGCTATAGTGTTCAAGCCAAATGAAGGAAGAAAAATCAAGTATTGCATGTCAATTGTTCTACATGAAGGAATATATTGTTTTAGTCACAATCATCTGACTGAATCCAGATATCAATCTGAGAATCCATGTTATCGGGTCGTTGGTCAGATCGTTAGCTCACTGCTTAGAAAGTTATTTAAAACATTTCAAAGTAATTTTTTTTTTTGAGATAAAATTAGAAGTTTTAAGCTAGGATTTCATTTTGACTCTTTAACATGTGTTAAGAGCTTGAAAACCCTAGAGACATTTTTATTGATTCATAATATTTTAATTTTTCTATTAATTGGTTGATTTAAATTCGAGCAACCCTCATTCATGTGTTTTGAACAAGACCGGATTATTATTATTTATATTTTCGTCGTACTTGAGGTGGTATCAGAGCTATGGTAGATAATTAGAGTAAGGCTATTGAGTCAATTTTTGATACGATTGAGACTAACTTGCAAGAAATAGGCAATCAATTCAAGCACGAACTGGCTGCCTTGGATCTTATAGGTGAAAATTTTGTTGCCTCTATAAATTCGGCCCCAGTTCGTTATCATGGTCGTCATAATGACTATGATGGATATAAAGCCAAGGTAGAGATTCTTGTTTTCAATGGGAGTCTAAATGTGGAGTCTTCCCTGACTGGTTGAATGAGGCAGAAAGTTTTTTGAAATCATGAAGGTTAGTGATGAAGGTAAGATTGCAATTGTTGTGTACAAACTTGAGGGAGAAGTAGGAGCCTAGTGACATAGTATACGTGATGAGCGTTGCAGTTGAGACAACCATCCATAAGGGACTATATCATGATGAAAGAATTGTTGCAACAACTATTTCTTTCTAGATATAATATGTAGGCCTTGTATCAGGAGTTTTTGGATTATAGGCAAGGAATTCGTTTGGTGGTTACCTATACTAAGGAGTCTTTGAGGCAATTAATAACGGGTTTGCCATAATAGTTATTTGCACAGTATTTCACATAGGCAAACCATGTTCGAATCACCATATTGACATTTTATAAAATATATATTTATAAAAATGTTTTTGGAGTTAAAAACTCCTCAGTTTCCACATTGAGACAAAATTATATCAAGTTAATCGGAGAAAATAATTTTTTTTTAATGGGCATTCGTTTCTATAGGTAACAAGTCACATAAACCATTAATTTTCCTTAATTTTTCACCATGTCAATGTTTTTATAAAATAAATTTATAAGAATTATTTTTGGACTTTGAACTCTTCAAATTCCCACTTAAAGGCCCAATTTAATAAGGTTTATTATTTCATAACTCTTACAATTAGTTTTTCACTAAAAATTGAGGTTACAAAAAGAGGAAGATCAATTTTTTACCCTCTTCCTCAAATTCGAATTTCATTTTTTTCCTCTCAAACTTGTGTTGATTTTAGATTATTTACAAGAAGTATTATTGCAAGTATGATAATTCAAGGTAAATGATTTCTCATTTCATATCAAGAATCAAGGTGGGAGTTGCTAATCATTTAGTCCTTTTGTTCAAGATATGTATAAATGCATGCTTTTGATGTTTATTAAAGCTCTTGAAGTTATGAACCTAGAGGAATATGTATGATCATGACAGATTTCTACGATCCCAAGGATTCTTCGGAATCATGAACTAGTAAGTATTTATCTTGTAAAGTGTTAAATTAATTTCTATCACTTTGTATATGTGTATATTTTTCTGAACAAAAGGGTGCATCAAGTGACATGAGTTGTAATGAACTTAAAGCTCACACCTTCTATGTTGAAAAATTTTCAGGTTAAAGAATGATCGTGGAAGTGGGAATCATATTGACTGTAGAGGATTCCAAGGGAGAATTATTATTTTTTTTTTTTGGTGTAGTTAGACACATTTGAAGAATTTCTAGTTCTTACTAGTTTGTTTGATTTCTAAAAGATATTAGTTTATATTTACTTTTTGAAATACTTTCTAGTTCTCTTTCGTAGCCCTTGTTTGAGCCCCATTTTGGGAGGAAAAATGTATTTGACTAGTGATTTTTGAAAAATGTGTAGTTAAAAATAAGGAAAAAAATTTCGATTTACTTGTAAAATTATTTTATTAGAAAATGTGTGGTAGAGAATGAATTTTCAAAAAATGAACTTTTTATAAAACACGGCTCAAACAAGGTCTATGAACATTTTTTATTTTAATTGGTTTCAGTATGTAGTTAATTTAAGTTCCTAAAAGACTAAACCTTATACTTGTAAAGAATAAAATCTTAGATTTGTACCTGAACTTTGTCTCGCCATCCCGAACAGAATTGTTTTAAGTTTTAGGACAATATCAATGGAATTGGATTGTTCTATGAGTCCTCTGTCCATAAGCTTTGGAATCAAGTCATTTGAAAGTTGATAGAAAAAGTTATGGCACTACTTGTGCACTATAAGTGTACCGAGCAAAATTGGTAGCAGAGTTTGAACAATTTATTAAGTTGTTATACATTGTTGAAAAACTCTAAAATCCTAATATGTAATTTTTAGATATATTGTAAAGATATTGATTTCATGACATTCTATATCCAACTGGTAATCAAAATATGTGCGAACATTATGTTGAGTAGGGTTCGAGGTTAAAGTTAATAAGTTTATTAAGAATTTAATTTAACAAAAAAACTTGAAATCATAAGAATGCATGTTAGGTAGCGAATCAGACTTAAGATGGTATCAGAGCTAGACTTTTTAAAATTAATTCTATATACATTATTGATGCATAAAAAAATTATTTCTTGTTTATGTACTAACATGTGTCTATATAATTTAAATGAGAACATGCACTACTATGTCAATATATCATTATTTAGTATGTTACATGTTTAAAAACTTCAAATAAATTTGGTCAAACATAAATATCTTATGTGCTTAAAAACGTTTTAAAAGTTGGAAAAATCGTTAAGGATTTGATTTCTCCTCGATACTCTTCATCTATCAATCAACCACATCCTCAACTCAGATATGCAAATTTTATTAAACATTTTCATGAAATTCCAAAGTTATGTTTTCACAAATTTTATTGTTAGTTGCGAATAAAAGAATATATGTATTGGGTTGTAATAACTATGAGTGACAATGACTAATTGAAACCAACTGGCTAGAAGAAGAAGCAATCTAGTCTACGTCCTAGAAATGGCAATAAGGGTGTATTTGGATATTAAGGTGATGAGATCATGTTCAAAGTGTTTATGAGTGTTGGGTGGAGTTAATAATGCAGGCTATTAAATTAGTGATCGACAGGCCCTTCGACATCTTTTGGATACCTTAGCATCACGCGAAAAGTATATTGACAAGCTTTTGTTAAAAGAAATGGGATTAGTAATTTCATCAGCGAATCCCCATGACATAGGGAATGTAGATTTTTGCAATGCTCTTATATAGTATTGGAAAACCTACCTCAGGGAAGTAACTCATATTCTAGTTCAAATTTAGGAGTGACGACAAATGATGAGATAACTCAACCATTGAGGATTGATGAGGTAAATCAACCAGTGGGGATCATCGAGGATGAGCAAAGAGAGGACCATGAGAAGGACCTCGAGGAGGATTTGGAGAAAGATTAAGATCGGAAGTAGAAGGCCTATAGATAGGAAAATAAAAATAAAAATATGAATAATATTAATCGTTATTTTTCTTTTTGCAGTTTCAATTAAGTCCAAGTGACATAAATTTTCTTAAGTTAAATTTAGGTTTTTAGATTTCAAATGAAGTTATGCATTTTTCTTTTTAACATTCCATTTTTTGAATTGGTGGCGTGCATGTCTGATGGATGGAAACCTATTTTCTTATCGAAAAGAAATGGCACAACCAAACCATAACAATTTGATAAGAGATTTGTTACAAGTGGTGCAAGAGCTTGGAAGGCAAGCCTCACAAATGAACTATGTAGCCCTTTGACTCATGCTTCGATGGTGGAAACTTTTAAAAGGTACAAACCACCTTCTTTCAACGGTGAGAGCAATCCTTTAACTGTCGAGGAATGATTGGAAATTAGGGGCAATTTTTTCAGCTTAAGCTGCCAATGATGCACAAAAAGTACAGTGCACATAGTTCATGTTCACGAGAGCTACAAGCCAGTGGTAGGAGTCAATGTTTGGAACTAGGACAAAGGTTCAGCAACAAACTTTAACTTGGAGTCAGTTCAAATAAGAGGTGACTAAAATGTTCTTCCCACAAGCATTAAATGACTTCAACGAAACAAAATTCTTATAGCTAAAGCCAGAAAGCATGACCCTGACTAATTATGAGAGGAAGTTCGACCAACTAACTAGGTATGCTCCACATTTGGTGGATACTGAAGCTACGAAAATAAAGAGATTTTAGCAAGGGTTATTTCAGGACATTAGCATGATCCTCATGTTTCATCATTTCATTACCTACAGAGAAATGTTGGAACGAGCTCATGTTATCTAGTACCAAAGGGTTGGTATTGAAAAGTATGGAATAAAGACAGGTTCTAACTACATGGTCAAGTTACCAAGCAGAATAAGTTTGTGGCTAGTAAAAGAAAGTAGAACAACAAGGATGAGGGAATGAAAATGTGGCAGAATAAGAAAGTAAACAATGGAGATGATGCCAATAATGGTAGGACAAGCAGCACAAAGGGGAGTGTTGATGGGAAATAACATTTGTTTTTGGTGTGCTAAGCCAAGCCACATGGCTCAAAATTGCATAGAGTTTGCTCTTAAGAAGAATGAGAAGCAGGAAAATAATAACGAAGGAAAAGCTCAAGCCATTTCTATAACTGTGCAAGAGACTGGGAAGAACCCCAACATTATAACAAGTATCCTTTTTATAGCTAACTTTCCCATTTATGCATTATTTGACCATGAGGCGACGCATTCTTTTGTTTCATCATCTTTCTTAGTTAAATCTGGTATTGCATCTGATAAGTATGATAGCATAGTAGAGGTTAGCATTCCTTGAGGTAGGGTGCTAAACACAAATAAGATAGCTAATTCGGTTAAAATGGAACTTGAGGAAATAGCGTTCGAGGTTCATAATAGACATGAAAGACTTTGGCATAATTTCACACATGTATTGGTTAGGTTGTAATAATGCCCCCATTCGATTCTAATAAAAGGAAGTGTCTATTAAAACTTGAGGGAAGAAGAATTTGTTTTCTTTAGATTAAAAACCAAACCTAAAACACAAGTAATCTCATCATTAAAGGAAAAAAATATGTTGGAGAAATTAACGTCTCAAGGGTTTCTAGTCAGTGTTTTGGGAATGCAGTATCAAAAATCTAAGATGAATGAGGTACCAGTAGTGCTAGAATTTGAAGATGTATTCCAGAAAATCTTCCCAAGTACACCACCCAACAGGCGAATCAAGTTTGCAATATACCTAGTTCCTAGAACAACGCTAGTATCAAAAGCACCTTATCGAATGTCACCAAAAGAGTTGGAAGAATTGCAAGTCCAGATTCAAGAATCATTAAAGGAAAAAAATATGTTGGAGAAATTAACGTCTCAAGGGTTTCTAGTCAGTGTTTTGGGAATGCAGTATCAAAAATCTAAGATGAATGAGGTACTAGTAGTGCTAGAATTTGAAGATGTATTCCAGAAAATCTTCCAAGTACACCACCCAACAGGCGAATCAAGTTTGCAATATACCTAGTTCCTAGAACAACGCTAGTATCAAAAGCACCTTATCGAATGTCACCAAAAGAGTTGGAAGAATTGCAAGTCCAGATTCAAGAATTTTTAGATGATGGATTTATTAGACCCAGTGTTTCTTCTTGGGAGCACCAATGTTGTTTGTTAAGAAACAACGATATCATGAGAATGTCCAAGACTACTGTGAACTAATTAAACTCATTATTAAGAACAAGTATTCTCTGTTGAGAATAGAAGATTGTTTGACCATTTGAGAAGAGAAAATATGTTCTCTAAGATTGATTTAAGATCAGGTATCATCAATTAAAGATCATGTCGAGTGATATATCAAAGTCAGCTTTTAGGACTTGATATGGCTACTATAAATTTATTATTATGCCTTTTTGGTCTAACCAACACTCTAGAGATGTTAATGGATTTCAAGAATAATGTGTTTCTTCAATTTTAGATCGATTTGTCATAGTAATTATTATTGATACATTTGTAAGACAAAGATTAGCATAAGATCATCTTAGAACTGTGTTAGAGACTCTAAGAAAGGAAATGTTGCATGCCATTTCAAGAAATGTGAATTTTAGCTTGATCAAGTAGTGTTTCTTGGTCACATAGTTATTAGTCATGGGGTTGAAGTTGACCTGACTAAAGTAAAGTCAATAACTAAGTGGAACAGGACATTTAATATGGGTGACATTTGGAGATTTTTAGGTTTAGCTGGCTACTATCGTAGATTCATTGAAAGCTTTTCTAAGATATCTAGATCAATTACTCAGTTAACTCAAAAGGGAGTAAAATTTTAGTGGTTGGATAAATGTGAACGGAGCTTCCAATAGTTGAAATGATGATTGTCACGGTACCAATGTTAACAATCCTTGAAGACTTGTAGGGTTTTGTGATCTACATCAATACATCTAAGCAAGGCTAAGTATGTGTCATAATGCAACATGGAAAGGTAGTTGCATATACATCAAGACAATTAAAATAGCATGAGCAGAATTATTTGACGCATAACCTTAAACTTACGGACGTGGCTCACTTATTGAAGTTTTGACGACACTATCTATATGGAAGCAAGTGTGAGATTTATATTGATTATAAAGTCTCAAATAGTTCTTCACCCAGAAGGAGTTAAATATGAGACGAAGAAGATGGCTAAAACTGGTGAAAGACAATGACGACACAATACTCTACCATCTAGGTAAAGTTAATGTGGTTGGAGATGCCTTAAGCAGAAAGTTAGGAGGTCAGTTAGCATTTTTAGTGTTAGATCAAGATCAGTTGGTTAACGATTTCGAGAAGATGAAATTTGAGTTTGTCTTTTCTACAAATCAGATTACAGCTCAGATAGAAACTTTGATGTTTCGACCAAATCTTAAAGATTGAATTATTGAAGCAAAAGATAAGGATTCATTTCTCTAGAAAATTAGAAATGAAGCCTTTGTGTTCCTTAGGACAAGAAACTAAGAAAGGTAATTTTAAAAGAAAGCTCATTTTACTCCTACATCGCTTACACTGGTGGTACGAAGATGTACTGAGATCTACGAGATATATTCTAGTGCAGGAAATGTGAAAATAAGTAAATAAGTTATAAGTATGTTTTACACACTTATTTTGACCACGGAATATGGACAATTGTTGACTAATGTTTTGGAATATAGCTTAATTCTATGTAATTTACGTTTTGCAGGACAATATTGATGAATGGGGCAAAATTTAGGATAATCAAGTGAAAAAAGGACTAAAAAAAGAAAATCAAAGTTTAGGGACCAAGATGCAAATAACCAAAAGAGGAATTGAAGATGCAAAGGTCAAAAATTGATCTAAGGAATGAAGCATTGGAAGAAGAAGAAGAAGTGGGAAAAGAGGTCAAGAAAAGCGAAATGAAGTTCGAGGACCAAAATGCAAGATTTTGGAAATTGTTTAAGCTATGCGGTCGCATAGCCTAAATCTTGATGCGATCGCAAGGTCTTGATTCAGGGAATTCCAGGGGCACTTTCCACTCTTTTATGTGGTTGCATAGTATTAAACTATGATGTCATATAGTAAGTTTATAGCATGAATTTTTTTGGTTTCCTTGTACGCTTGAAAGCCTTATGGAAACAAAATCATTGGATACTATTTAAACCATAGAGCCGTCCATAATGGGGGAGAAGGGATGCATAGGTTTTGAGAGGAGAAAAAGAGAAATAACGCGAAGAGAACAACACTACGAAGCGAAGATTAAAGTCAAGAATTCAATTGGTGATGTCGTTTCATCATTTCATTTCTATTTTCTTCTTTCCATCATGCAAGGCTAGGTTAATTCTGTACTAGAGAATGATGAACTATGTAATATAATTTTTATTTCTTAGTTTTCCATTCTTAACAATAAAAATATGTTTTGACTATTTGAATGGTTTATATGGATTTATTTTCTCCACGATTATTGTACACATAAATTGTGTGAGTGTGCTGATCTATTTCATGCATTCGAAAAAAGGAAAAGAGGTTCAACAGGGTATAAATCATCATAGGGTCGGATAGGGGATAGAAATATACCGCTATACCCTACGTGAATCTTTAAGTGTTCTCAACAACTCATGTATTCTTGTATATTCGCATCCATCATAGAAATATAGTCGGGTATATGAGAATATGTTTAACTTTACTCGAGAGGGACTGTTAAATAATTTAGGAACATTGATTTGTCAATATTTCAATCATGTGTCAAAGTGTAAAACTAGGTTCAAAAAGATTATTACTTAAGGATTCGTGATCCTAGTACATTCATCATATATTCGAAAACTTGAAATTACATTTAACGCTATTTGCATTCAGTTTAGTTTAGTTAATTCATTCATCCTTGCATAATTAGATTATTTTACTTATAATTTCATTACAACAACACTTCAATTTTATTGTTTTGGTTAAGGTCACGGTAATAGAAATTGAACTTATCAATCATCATGGGACGATACTCAGACTCAAATAAAAGTCCACTTTATTACTTATTAACGAACCGTACACTTGCGGTAGTTTTTATTCGAAAGAAAAAGATATTTTTGCATAACAAGTTTTTGGCACCACTACTGAGGATTGAATTTAGTTTAATTTTATTTATCTTAACACTAATTTTAACATTATTTATTTATTCATTTATTTTGCCTTAGATAAACTACTAAAAAAATAACTAACTATCTAAGTGCTACTTTTGATCTTCTTTCAGGTTAACTACTAAAAAAATAACTAACTATCTAAGTGCTACTTTTGATCTTCTTTCCGGTCTTGTATGCGAAGGTCGCTTGAAGGTGACTTGATTCCAACTGATCCAAAAATCGAATGCATCTTCCATCGTAGGTAAAGAAAAGCAAGAGCAATACAACAAATGGCTAATGAGCAAGACGAACAAGTGGTTCAAGTCAATGAAGAAGAAATTGTTGAAGAGGAAAATATGCTGGTTGGGGATTTTATGACATCGCAAATCATTCAGAGTCAATCCAGCATTGTCTACCCTCCATTTGGGTAGCCTAACTTCTAGTTGAAGACCAATGTCATACATCTATTCCAGTATGAACAACAGTTTTATGGTAGAGCTGAAGAAAACCACATACACACGTCTCTCGATTATTGAAGATGTTTCAACACTTCCGATATTAGGGTTCTCAGATGATGATATCAGACTAAGGCCATTCCTATACATACTATGTGATAAAGCACTGGAGTGGTTGGATTCTGAACCTATTTCCAGCATCTGCACATGGAACAACCTAGGTTAGAAATTAAGCACAAAGTTCTTTCTACAGCAAAAATTGCAAAATTAAAGCATGACATCTCTATTTTTCGTCAAGGTGATTCAGAGTCTTTTGACGAATCTTGGAACAGATTCAAGAACATGCTTAGGAAGTGTCCTCATCATGGCATCAGCAAGGGGCTCTAGGTCGAATACTTCTATACGGGATTACTTCCATCATTCAAAAGTATAGTGGATTCTTCATCTATTGGTTCCTTATCTACAAAGACAATTGACTTCACTTTAAAGTTATTCAAGATAATAGCTACAACTTCAGCCATGTGGCTTCCAAGCGAGTAGTTCAAAAGAGAGCGCCGGATGTATATGAGGTAGATGCTTACTCATCTTTATCTGCGAAGATAGACTTATTATTTCATAAGGTGGATAGCATATCACAGACTGCCAATGCAGCACAAGCCAAGAAGACAAGTTGCGAAGAGTATGTGACAAATTATAACATAGCAAATTGTCCTATTTTGGCACAAGGAATGGAAAAAGTGGATTTTACACAATGGGGACCATCAACAGAATAATCCGCTTTCAAATACTTACAATCTAGGTTAGATGAAGCACCTAAATTTCTCTTAGACTAATCAAAATCAGAATACACCACATGATAAGTTTCAACAACGCGAGACGAAGTTTCAGTTGGAAGAAATGTTTGGAAAATTTATGGAAAAATTAAATTCTCCAAGATCAAAGTGCTGCTATTAAAAACTTGGAGACTCAAGTGGGGGCAAATGACATTTTCTATGACTAGTAAAACACCAGGGTCGCTACCCAACAATACAAAAATCAACCTCAAGGAGCATGCAAAAGCAATAACGACTAGAAGTAGGGTGCAATTACCGAAAATACATGTAAAGAGGCCGATTGCGAGTCAATAAACAGTACATTCTTCGGATAAGGAACATGTGGAACAGACTAAATAGATGACTGATGCATCTGCTAAGGAGAGTTCAGATATACCACGGGTTAGGGTAACCACTCCTGTCAATCCTTACAAGCACCCTATTCCATTTCCACAGCGGTTAAAAAAGCACAAACTAGATCAAGAGTACACGAAATTTATTGAGATCTTCAAGAAACTCCAAATCAACATCCCATTTATCGATGCACTTATTCAAATGCCGAGCTATGACAAGTTCCTAAAGGACATCCTATCCAATAAATGCAAGCTAGAGGAGCATGAAACGATGATGTTGACTGAGGAGTATAGCTCCAGAATCCAGAAAAAGCTACTTTCAAAGTTAAAAGAACCAGTGAGTTTTACTGTACTTTGCACTATTGGAGATTGCTATTTTGATAAAGTTTTATGCGATTTAGGTGCAAGTATTAATTTGATACCACTTTCTGTTTTCAAGAAACTCGGATTGGGAGAGACTAAAGAACTACGGTAACTCTTCAGCTAGCTAATCAATCCCTTCAACCACGAGGGATCATTGAAGATGTATTTATTAAAGTGGAAAAATTCATCCTCCCAGCTGATTTTCTCATTCTAGACATTGAGGAGGACAAGAATATTCCACTCACATTGGGCCGGCCATTCTTAGCCATAGGGAGAGCTCTTATTGACACTTAGAAGGGTCAACTTATTTTGAGACTTAGTGAAGAACATATTTCTTTTATTGTCTTCAAGGCCATGAAATTCCCTATTGAGTCAAACGGCTTCTTTCGAGGTAGATATGATCGAGAAAGTGGTCCAAGACACATTCCTGCTACATCAACCGTCAGATGGTATACTCCGTACGTTTGTACACTCTCGATCTTTTTACACTGATTTCCTTGAGATCGAGGCATGTGCGAGGATTTTGGATACCAATCCACCATACACTCGTAAACACTATTTTAAGGAGTTGGGAATGGGTCCTATAAAGCCATTACCATCCATTTTGCAGCCTCCTAAATTGGAACTCAAGCAACTACCACCTCACCTCCGATATGCTTACTTAGTAGAGTCCTACATACTGCCAGTAATTATTTCAAACTCAGTCAGTAAGGTAGAGAAGGAGAGGCTACTACAGGTACTCAGGGACAATAAGACAGCCATAGGATGGTCCATTGCAGATATTAAAAGGATCAGCCCTTCACTATGCATGTATCAATTCTCATGGAGGAGAATTTTCGACCAAGTGTAGATAGTCAGCGGAGGCTAAATCCAAACATGAATGAGGTAGTCAGAGCAGAGGTGTTGAAACTCATGGATGCATGTATCATTTATCCAATATCAGATAGTGCATGGATCAGCCCTGTTCAGGTCATGCCTAAGAAAGGTGGTATTACGGTAGTGCAGAATGAAAAGAACGAATTAATTCCCACCAAGACTGTTACAGGATGGAGATTTTTCATTGATTACCGCAAACTCAACGCTACTACTCGGAAGGATCATTTCCCTCTTCCATTTATCGATCAGATATTAGAAAGACTTACAGGGCACTCACACTACTACTTCCTTGTGGATATTCTGGATATAATCAGATCCTAGTAACACCAGATGATCAGAAGAATACAACTTTTACTTGCCCCAATGGTACATTTGCTTACCATAGGATGCCTTTCGGTTTGTGCAATGCTCCGGCTACCTTTCAGCGTTGCATGATGGCAATCTTCTATGATATGGTGGAGAAATTCATAGAAATCTTCATGGATGACTTCTCGGTATTTGGATCATCGTTTGATGAAAGTTTGGAGCATTTAAGTTTGGTATTACAATGATGCAAAGAGATTAATTTGGTATTGAATTGGGAAAAATACCACTTCATGGTATATGAAGGCATTGTATTGGGACATCGCATTTCATCTAATGAGAAAGAGGTAGACAAAGCAAAAATTCATATTATTGAGAAATTACCTCCGCCTACATCAGTTAAGGGTGTTCACAATTTCCTTCGGCATATTGGGTTTTATCGACGCTTCATTAAGGATTTCTCGAA
>CAIGRP010126362.1:0-15889 GCA_903798385.1 Fraxinus cuspidata | reverse complement strand
TGTGCGCTGTTTTGCTGTCGCGTCTGGGAAGTCTCGGCTGCGACCTGGTGGGGCGTAAGTCACGTCTAAGAAACTAAGTGTAAGATATTTATCTTTGAAGAATGAAATAAGAATTTTCTGTATTTCTTGATAGAATTGTACACACCTATTACACCCAATTTATAGTACAACAATAAAAATTAAAAGGAAAAAAATAATCTTCTAATTTAGGATATAAGAAATTACCCTAACAATCAACCTAAGTTATTGAAAGATTTAATCAATTATATATCAATTATGATTAATCATACATCAATAGTGATCAATCATAATCAATCATATATCAGTCATGATTAATCTCTAGGATTTCTATACTCCTCCTCATTTATGATTAATCATACATCAATAGTGATCAATCATAATCAATCATATATCAGTCATGATTAATCTCGAGGATTTCTATACTCCTCCTCAAGTTGGATAGTAGATGTTGATCATAGCCAACTTGCAGATGAAATCATCAAAATTGTGCATTGGTAATCCTTTGGTGAAGATGTTCGAAGTTTGTTCTTTTGTAGGAACATAGATCATATAAGTAACTCCGTCTTCCACCTTTTCTTTGATGAAATGTCTATCTAATTCTACATGCTTAGTTCGGTATGTTGAACGGAATTGAGAGAATTATTGAAGGTAGCTTTGTTATCACAATAAAGTTTGATCGGTAATCTTGCACTAACCTGTAGTTCCTCTAAAAGTTTCTTTAACCACAATCATTCACATATCCCTTGCGCAACAACTCTGAACTCAACCTTAGCACTGTTTTTGGCTACTATATTCTATTTCTTACTTCTCTAAATGACTAAGTTCTCCGTACAAACGTGCTATATCCAGTAGTAGACCTTCTATCCTCAACTGAACTTGCCCAATCAGCATCTGTAAAGACCTCTACTTTCCTTCTTTCACATCTCTTGAAAAATAGACCTTTACATAGAGTCCCTTTAAGATACCCTAGTATCTTGTACACATCTTCTAGGTGAGCTTCTTTTACCAGACTTACTACAAATGCGATATTAGGTCTAGTATGTGACGGATAGATTAGTTTACGAACAAGCATCTGATACCTCTCTCTTTCAACTGATTTTCGTGTATCTTTTGCCCTTCTTCAGACTTCAAAGGGTATGCCACTCGACTTACAGCCGAGCATGCCCATTTCAGTTAAGAGGTCAATGACATATTTTTGTTGAGAAACATTGATCCCGTTCTTCGATCTAGCCACCTCCATTCCCAAGTACTGCATTTGTCTCATATCCTTAACTTCAAATTCAGTGGCTAAGACCTTTTTCAATCTTTCCATCTCATCGATATTATCTCCAGTTAGGATGATGTCGTCCATATATACAATCAAATTTGTTTTCTTCACATTTTTCTACTTGTAGAACATAGTGTGATCTGATTGTCCCTGACAATAACCTTTCATTTTTATCACCTTGGAAAATCTATCAAACCATGCTCAAGGAGTCTGTTTGAGTCTATACAAGGACTTCTTCAACTTGCATACTTTGTTTTCTTCTCCCTTTTTAGAGAAACCTGGAGGTAGTGTCATGAAAACCTCCTCTTCTAGTTCGCCATTCAAAAAAGCATTCCTTATGTCGAGTTGTTGAAGTATCCAATCTAGGTTGGCTGCCAAGACTGTGTTCAACTTAGCCACGGGTGCAAATGTTTCTGTGTAATCAATGTCATAGGTTTGAGTGAATCCTTTCGCAACAAGATGAGACTTATACCTCACCACCGTCCCATCAGCTCTGTACTTCACAGTAAACACCTATTTACAACCTACTATTCTCTTCCCATGTGGCAATTTCATCACTTCCCAAGTTTTTTTTTCCAACTCTATTTTCTCCATCAGTGCTTCTCTCCACTTACGAATCTCCAATGCCTCCTGAATATTTTTAAGAATTTTCACACTATCAAGGATAGAAGTAAAAACACGATACTCATTGATTTTGGCTTTCGTGAGTAAACCGATACCTCTTTATTTTGCTATTTTTCTACACATTCCTCTGAGTGTAAGCTTCCTTCTGTAATCGGCGAAGGAGTAAAGGATGATGATGGTGTGATAGGATCAGTGTATGGGGAAAATCAAAGAAAAGAGAGTCATTAGCCGAGTGATTTAAGATCCAAGATTCACTTAAATTCTCCCCTTGAATTGAAGACTTAGGATAGAAAGGAGTGGTTTCAAAGAATGTTGCATCGAGACAGAGTAGGTGAATAACCAAGAAAATGCATTTTGTGGCTCGAGGTTCTAGTTTAGTTTGCTGGTGTGTATGGAAATGTACAAATACTGTACAACCAAAGATTTTAAGGGAAAGACAGAGTGGAATTAAGTCGAGAGTGAGGAAAGGCCTAGATTAGATATTCTATTTATAAGATAGGTTGTAGTCAAGTTAGCATCGCCCCAAAAAAATTTTTGGCATGTTGGTAGTTAACATTAGAGCACGAACTACATCAATGATGTGTCTATTTTTTCATTTGGCAATCCCATTTTGTTGAGAGATGTCGACATATGAACTCCGGTTAATGATGCCATGTTCATGATGATAGAGGCTCAAACACTGATTGAAATATTTAGTACCATTGTCGATACGTAAAATTTGTAGTTTGGTGTTGAATTGAGTTTGGATCATAGAATGAAATTTGATAAAAATAGAACAGATTTCAGTTTTAACATTCACCAAATAGACCAAACAAAGTCGTGTATGGTCATTAATTAATGTGATAAACCATTTTGTGTGTGTTCGACTAGGAATAGGGGAAGGACCCCAAACATCATTGTGAACGACTTAGTGGGTTTGTATGTAGATTTTGGAAGTGAAGTACGATGATGTTTTGCAAGTTCACACACTTCACATTGAATATCAAGAGACAATTTATTGGAACAAAGAGTAAGAAATAAATGTCGCAAATCCTGAAAATTAGGATGACCCATCCTAGAATGCCAAAACAGGAGTTCACTATTCTTAGAGGAAAAAACAGAATTTAAAGATAACATTTTGAAAATGGTTACTCACTTTAGCCTACTCAAAGTAGTATAGTCCCCCACACTCCTTAGCACTGTCAATCATCGTCCTCGATGACAGATCCTGAAAGATACAATGATAGGAAAAAGATTTAGCAGAGCAATTGGAGTGTTTAGTCAACTGACTTATAGACAACATATTACAAGATAATTTTGGAACATGGAGAATCGAGTTTAAAGTGATAGAATCAGAGTTACGAATACTTTATTTGCCCGTAACTGGAGAAAGGGATCCATCTTCAATTTTTACTTTCATATTTTCAGTACGTGATGAATACGTTGAAAATAGATTATAAGAATCAGTCATATGGTCAGATACCCCTTAGTCTATAATCTAGGGAGTATGGGAGGTGGTTAAGGTTTTCAAGGGATTACCTCTATGGGTTAAGGAATTAGAATGAATATTTTTTTATGACTGACTAGAAGATTGAAGGGTAGCAATCATCTTCATTATTTTTTTCAATTGATATGAGTTAGAGGTATTGCTGCTTAGAGTGGACTCAATATTTTCCTCTTCCTGTTGTTTCTCGATTTGACTTGTGCGAGTTTCCGTAATCACCAATTCTTGGCTATTGACGAATGCGTCCTCCATTGTTAGCTCGGTTTAGGAGAAAATCGGCTCTGATACCATCTTAAGATTTTGAGGTTTCATCTTAAAAGGTCACCTTGTTGAGAGGAGTAGCCCAAATCTTATAAATTGGTTTATGTTTTCATCTTTATTCGATGTGAGATTTTATCTCTTAATATGTCCCCGCAAGATGATGACTCGTTTGAGCTAAACAATCTTAAAATCCGTATATTCATTTTTTGAGTTTTAATCGGGTCGAATTGCTCGTTGGAGTAAGCTCTGATACTATGAAGAATGAAATAAGAATTTTTTGTATTTCTTGATTGAATTGTATAAACCTATTACACCTTATTTATAGTACAACAATAAAAATAAAAAAGGAAAAAATAATCTTCTAATTTAAATTTAGGATACAAGAAATTAGCCTAACAATCAACCTAAGTTATGAAAATATTTAATCAATTATATATCAATCATGATTAATCTCTTTGATTTCTGTAATCTTATTACTAGATCCATTTCCTGGTTATCGTTGCAGTATTTTAAGCAGCTTCCTATATTTTTGCAAAATCTGTTTGAAACCTTCTAGTCATGCACTAAAATCCATCAACTATATATTTCTTGTTAGGTTCCGGACTTTGATGTGGTTGTGTACATGGTAGCCATGCCCACTGATATGGTCAGAGGCATTCGAAGAAGCTTGGAATCATCACAATGCAGCCTTTCAATTTCGTCCAGTTCCAGTTTGCATAAAGGTTCCAGACAAAATTGAAACAGGTATGCCGATATTTCCCTTATCAACTTTGCCCTCGAGGATTAGAGATAGTTACTGGTATCGCCTATCAGCAACTTGCTACTTCATCAGTTTCACAAAATTTGGCTTGTTTGACTTCTACCAGTGTTTTAGTTGAGGCTTTTACTACGTTATTTTCCAATTTTACCCTTACTCAAGCAAGCCAATGCAATTTGAAAAACCAAGAGGGAAAAAAATAAAAATTGATGGAGAATTATCTTTGCTTAAATTATATTTAATTTCGAATCATTAATCTGCTATTGCCCTCCTACTGCAATGTAGAAAAATCTATATGCAGTGTGTGATAGATACGATGATTCTCGCTCTGAAGAGTCAGATGAGGTAGAAAGCAGATATGTAGAAGAACATTCTTTTTCTTCATTTGCCAACAAGTTTGATGCGACTGCCGAAGTACATCCAGACTCAGAAAGTTCACCTGCAACGTATCCAGAGATTGGACAATATTTGGAAGGACCAAATGTACTACAATCAGATATCAAATACCCATGTATAGAGGAATTCGAACACGACCCGCATGAATCAGCACGTTCATTCGAGCCAATAAAACTGCTTTCTTCAGAAAATGTTGGAAACGATCATCTAGTCAATAATATGTTGTCTAATTGCACAAAAAATGATCAAGTGAGACATTGCCACAACAATGGTGCAATGGGTATATCTGATATCAACTTTGCCCTTGAGAATGATGATTCAGTGGTAGGAGATACTTCAAGCATCAGTGGAGATTGAAGAAATTATATTTCAGATTACTCGGCATTTTCCGACTTGATTGTCCATACAACTGAAGGCAGCAATCCTCTTCTCTTCGATGGAGAAAACAATCTTTTTGATTTCTTCCTTAATGTTGATTCTCAAGGACTAACCTTCAAAAATAGGAGCACTCAGAATGGACTTCAAAATAAATTTTCTGACGACGAAGATATTGAAGTATCATCCACCACTAGCATGAGTTCTGTGTTAGGCCGGATGCTTAACTTTTGGATTTTGAAGTTCAGTTTGATGCAGAGGATTCTTCAACTTCAAATGTTTAAGTGGAAGATTCTTCATCTATAAATGTTAACACAGATAATTCTTCGACTACAAACGTTAGTGTAGACAATTCTTCAACTACATATATTTACACTTTTCGATCAATGGAAATTGAGGCTGGCAAGCAGGGTAGAGAGTTGTTTGTATTGTGTAAAACCCAAAAGACAGAAGTTTGAAAAGCAACCATGCACTTCAGCGAGTAAATTCCTTGAACCTGAATTTGTACATAAAAATTTGGATATTTCTACCGAAATCTTATCTTCATCTCAGCATAAATGCCAACTGTCCGGTCATGATCACACTACTTGTTATGCTTCTGCGAATGGAATTCAGGTGATTATCAACTAAAAGTCACACAGTTTTTTATATCCGAAGCACTCCATTTGTCTGCGAGTAACCTGTAATGATTTACTCTTTTACTTATTTAGGATGAAGAACACAATGTAGAAGTTTTGGCAGAAAATACTTCAGATGGAAGAAATGATACAAGTCCCGAACTACCTCCAGTGAAGCATGGTCGAAAGCATCTTCTGAAAGCAGTTGTTCAAGGCACGGCCATTGTTGGTGTGTTATTTTTCTTGTTGCACGTCAGGTGTGTATTCTTTTGTGTGCTCGATATGACTTTATTAGTTATCTTTGTGAACATCTTTGAGTTATATCTCCTTTATTATTGTGTCAATATTGTTGACACACCTTGCATATGACTGCAGAAGCAGAGGGGATAACGCCAAAGATACTAAGCCATTTGATCAGACTCAGAAGTTTGGCAGTTCGAAGTTCTCATCAACGAAGCCACGGAAAGAAGGTAGAATGAGTGGAATATATCCAGCCGAAAAGCTAAAGTTTGGAAATTAGAAATAGATTAAGAGGAAATATACACATACAGTAAAATATCTTGCACTATTCATCGAATGAGCATTTGAACTTTCAGCAAAGAAAAACTAGAGGCTGATCAGTTGTAAAGTTGGAAAACCTGCTCCCTGATTTTTGTCAATTATTTGCAGTCTGGTCGAACATAATATGTACCCCGGTGAATGGCTCGTGTATTTAACATGCACATTTATAATCGTGTTTGGCGTGAAGGAGTTCAT
Source organism: Fraxinus cuspidata (assembly GCA_903798385.1). Lineage (NCBI taxonomy): Eukaryota > Viridiplantae > Streptophyta > Magnoliopsida > Lamiales > Oleaceae > Fraxinus > Fraxinus cuspidata. The sequence goes on along the minus strand of CAIGRP010126362.1, from coordinate 9,332 downwards.
TTCTAGTTCATGATTATAAATCGAACATTTCATTTCCAAGTTCTTTATTTTACTTCAGTGTTTCACTGATGAATTGTCTGGAACCGGAGCAGCATTCTCTCCCATTTGTATCTGTAGACATACCAAACTATAGTGATGGATTACTTGTAATTTTCCATCTGATTTAAGCAGATGATTTGATAAGTTGTCCCTTATTCGCCTTGTTGATAGCCAACCAAACTTATAATCAGCCTTTTGTTTTGCAGACATAAAATTAAGTTTCAGATTCTCGACTTAAAATAGCCCAAGACTAACTAGTCACAGATGATGAAAGATACTGTGGACTTGGTATGAGAATTCATCGCAACAAATTGTAAATTCAAAATCTAAAGAAAATTTGTCTACCATATACTTCTCGTGACAAAAAACATACTCGATTTACTATATAGATAGATCTTCAGTGCCATGCATCAAGCTGCTGCTTCAATTTCTCTATGTATTTTTCTGCAAGGATGACATATGATAATTCTCGTACCATGTAATACTAGAGAAGAGCATTCCAAAGAGTGGCAGCATCTTCACCACATTTGGCATGAACATCCTTGATTCTTTCCACAGATTTACAAATTCCACTGCAGCTCCAGTCGAATGATGCAACGCAAACATTACCTGCTTGTGCTTTCCATTCACACTCTGCACAGAAGCTAAGATTCTTATTTGGACTCGAGAAGAAAAATTCAATAATGAAGACGCTTATTTAAATAATATGCATAAAAAAGCAAAGAATACTGCATACGAGGTGGAGTTCCACAGCACATGTTGCGATCATCAACATGCTCAACTTCAAGACCGATAAACCACGCTCCAAGTGTTACATCTTCGTTAGCAAATTTATGCAGAATAGGCCTAAAAAATCATCACGAGAAAGGTATGTATAAACAACTATCCGTCAGTTAACCATTATTTGTGGCTATTTAAGTTTTCATCTGATCCTTAATAAGTCGATTAGGTTGTCTATGCAAAAGACTAAATGCAACGTTATTATATCAAGACATTCATTTTGTATTTCATTTAAAGAGAACAAATGGAAAATTTGTTTGGAGAGAAGATAACTTACTGGTTGATGGAGATGTATTTTGCCAGATCCTTTGAGATAGCATAGATCTGCCCAGTTGCATGTCGAAAGTATTTATTTCCCTCGTCTCCAAATTTCCAATACTCGGGTTCATGGTATTTAACATTCCTATCAGGAGATAACAGCTTAATATGAAAACATGACATCTGATATATAAATGTAAATTAGCACAAGCATAATAGGCCATTGCAAACATTGAGTGCTATGTATATGGATTTACTTTTGATGAAGAACTGGTCCCGATTTCATACATCCAATATATATTCTAGGCTTCGAGCGGTAACGAGCAAGAGTTGCAGCTAACGTGCCTGCATTACCATTGATTATCATATATCATACAATTTTAAACCAGTAAGGTTTCAAATGAATTACGTCTGAGAATGTTCAGGTTCCCAATAGTCTATAGATCAAGATATGGAAAGAAAAGGAAAGCAAATGTACCTAAATTTACATGAACATCATCATCCACCTTGACGTAAAACTCCGCGTCCCATTTTTCAACTGCAGTAGAAAAGAATGCTTTTGTCTTAGCTGATAACTCGTGATATCCTTCAATGTGGTCCTGCAAAATAATGTACTTAACTGTTTGGCTATACTTAAAAGGCAGTCAATTTACTTTTAAGTATATCCAAACACATTAGTCTTTTCCTACTTATAAGTTGTTTATGTTGACAACAGGTTAGCAGTTACTTTTAAAATAAGCCCTTGTTTGGTAGAGATTAAAATCAGATTTTAATAAAAGTTGATGAAATGTGTGGTTAAAATTAATTGTTGACTTTGGCTTAAATTTTAATCAGATATTTTAACGGCACCCAACAAGGGCTAAGTAACTTATTTTCAACTTTGACCAAAAATTTTCCTTTCACTTTAGAAGTTAGTAATCTAATTAGTAAATCTTTTAAGCCTACAAAACATGCACTTAATAGAAATGACTCCTGAATCTGATGTAATCAGAGGATATCGAGTCTCTACTTATACTTACAAGCCTTAGAATATCTTTATGCTGAGAGTCCTCCGAGTCAATTGCTCGATCTAAAATGCTGTTGGATGTTGCACTGCATCACTCAAATATAAGTCTGCGGGAAGATTTCTTGATGTATTTTTAAGGACGAGCTACAAGTTATAAAAATGATAAACTCTATCTGAATAAAAAATTATCACTTCGATCAAGTCTAATCGGCATTATACAAACTTAATTACCTGTGGCCAATCATGAAACGAACAACAATCCCCTTTTCTTGTTCAAGTTGAAGTAAACTTTTACCTAATCAAAAAATTTAGAGCTACATTAAACAAAAGATCAGGACAAAAAACATGCCTTAAAGAACACAATGAAGTAACACCACCTCGAGGCATCCAGGTTTCTCTAACTGAATCGCGCCTCTTCCTGCTACTAAATGCTGTGTTTATACCAATAACCATAAATGTCGTTTTCCTCATCTCAGTACTGCCCGGATGCACAACAACGGTACTCAAGTTTTCAAACTTCCCAATCTTGCGGGAATTCTTTGTTGAAGGCAACTCCATACGCAGTTTAGCAATCGAGGAGTCCAATGATCTAACATGCCTCCAAGGAATTACACGACTTAGAAAATTAACAAAATAATAACAAGTTCATAACTAATACAGGATTTTTAAGCAATTAGACGACTTAAGAAATTCTCTGTCTTTCTTTTGTTTTGAATATTTGTGATGTAGTGCACTTACTCGATTGCTTCATGGGCTTTGCTAATCTCTCCAATCAGAACCTCCTTATCCTGAAATAGATTCGATAATTCCATAATGAAAACAAACTAAAACGTGTTCAAAATAAATTTGATATTTTTATTACTCAAAAGACCAATAGAAATTGGCAAACGTAAATGTTTGAATTAAATTATTTAGATCAATTGGCTTTTGATTGAAAACTGAACATATTATTAAGGAAGAAAACCTTGTCTGTCGCACAGTCAACGGAATTAGCAGCCAAAATTCCTGGTCGTCGTTTAATGGGCATGCTCTGATCCTCTGATTCGGGAACAACCCATATTCTGTAAACAAAAAAAATTCCAAACTTCAGTACAAATTCATAAATAAAATTATTTTTCTTCAAACACCATTAAAATTCATAAATACAGCAGTGAAACCAGACTCGGTGCATGGATTTCAATGCATGAATCATTAATATGGTGAAATACAAGGAAAAAATGAAAGATAAATCGAAAATTTAGATACAAAAAGAGTAGAAACCTGTTGCTGAAAAACGTGCCAAGGGCGAAGCTGAAAATGCACAGAATCACAATCCATTCGAGTGAAACTTTGCCCCTGTTTCTGTTCTTCATCTCTTACTTAGATTTTCTTGATTGTGCTAAAGGATATGACATTACCCACACAGTCTTCCAACAATTTTCTTGATTGATGTTGATCATTGACGTTGTCTTTGTTACAATGGAAGATTTGACGCGTTTGCACGTTTGATTCGAGAATTGGCTGGTTAGGTTGGCCATACCATGACTTGGGCTACTTTCTCTCTCTTGCCATTTGGACAAAAGATTAGTCATGTAATGCACTGTGATCACAAATGTCAACTTCATATTTATGAACCCATTAAGCTTGTGTTTGGCACTCCACTAATTTTTTTAAAAAAAATTCATTTCTTAATTATAATCTCACATTCTCCAAATAAAATAATATTACACACAAATCTTAAATTTTTCATTACTTTTCAACCACATAATTCTTTCATCAATCACTATTCCAAAATTTATATTACATCCAAAATGGGTGTCAAACACATGCAATTAATATAAAGAATTAATCGTTCAACCGTCTAACATATAAAGTTTAAAATTTTATGTGGTTCGAATTACGATTTATTAACAATTAATATATATCTATGATTAGTTCAATGGATCATTAGTTTATGAGAAATTAGAAGTATATTTTCGTTTGACATAACGAGAATGAGTGTTTATTTGATTTTGATCCTTGTGGAGCATAAGTAAGATTAGATTGATATGCATGATCTCCTATAATTCCCATAAATGACTTGTTTTTGGTAATAGATGAACCTCGGAGTTAGTTGATTCTCTCAGTTAATTGGACATCTTGGAGAGAAGCGTAATTTTGGTACAACCCGTGAGAGCCTTTGATGCAGTCTTCGATTCTTTTGAAAGTTCCCAATTGGCGCGAGCAACGATATTAAATTAATGACGAGGAATGCCCTTTTTGTTATTTAAAAGTATGGAAAACTGTTAATCCTGCACTTGCTATATATGTATGCTTAGTCTGGCCTCCTCGATACCCATTTAGTTATTCTATATGCATATGGCCCATGGATATTAACAAAACTCATGCAATTTTCCAGAATGGTGAAACCATGAACAAATTCTACTTTTATGATGATTTTCATGGCTTCCCAGAAACGAGCAAGTGAAGATTTGCATGGATTTCTGTGTAATAAACGAGAAAACAAAGAGCAAATGACGGAAGAAAACTGGACCAAATTTCTGATTTACCTCCTCTATAAAAATAATGGGTTAATTTCACTGGTGGTTACTTAACTTTATAATTGGTGTCACCATGACCATCCAATTTGATTTTATTTCACCATGATTATTGAACTTTATACTTAGTATCACCATGGCCACCCTATTTGATTTTATTTCACCAATGTCATTCAATTGCATATAACGTTTCAGTATGATCACTAAACTTTATACTTAGTATCACCATGACCACCCTATTTGATTTTATTTTACCAATGTCATTCAATTGCATATAACGTTTCACCATGGTTATCAAATTTCATATAATATTTCACTACGATCACTCAACTTCTTTTTATTATTTTCATTAATTTTAAAATTGTTAAAACGGTAACTTTGTATTATATATATAATAAAATTTAAAAATAAAATAAAAACTTATATAAAAAAAAAACTTAAAACATTTATTTTAAAATAATTTTTTATTTTATTTTATTTTTTTAAAGAATATTTTTTTAAAATAAATTTTTATTTTATTTTTCTAAGTAACTTTTTTAAATAAGTTTTTATTTTATTTTAAAAAAATTAAAATAAATTTTTATTTTATTTTATTGTTTTAATTAACTTTTTTTAAAATAAGTTTTTATTTTATTTTATTTTTTTTAAATAAGTTTTTATTTTAATTTTTTTTAAAATTTTATTTTATATATATAATGTAAATTTACTATTTTACCCCTTTTAAAATTAATAAAAATCGTAAAAAGAAGCCAGGTGACCATGATGAAATATTATATGAAATTTGGTGGTCATAGTGAAACGTTATATGCAATTGAATGCCTTAATGAAAAACAATTAAATTAGTAAGTATAAAGTTTAGTGATCATGGTGAAACAAAATCAACTTGGGTGGCCACCAGTGAAATTAACCCTAAAAATAATTGATCTTGGTATATATACATCAAGATTTACATAATAAATTACATGATGTCACATAATATTTTATCATTTGCTAGTTTAAAACACAATAAATTTTTTCATCCAATATTTTCCTTCTACGTGATATTATGTAATACATTATGTACATTTTTATCGTACAAGTAGCAAATTTCAAAAATAATTTAAGAATAGTAAGGACAATACGAATACAAGAATTACGGTAATACTTCCAAATCAGAGAGAATCATATGCTGGTGTAAAAAATTGTTAAAATTAGTATGCGCATTTTGGATGGAAGAGGACCTGTTATATCGAGTGCATATTGATCATCACATGCATTCATTAAAAGTACAAGATAAAATTAAATTAATGTGTGAATGATTCTTTACAACTTTCATTCAATTTATCTCATCTTCATTTAAGGTTTATTTGTTCTTAATCATAAGATAACATTAAAGAACTCATTTTATTATTAAACCATGAACCATTTACACTTTCTTTAATGTTCTTATCTTTGAACTTCATTAAGGTTAATTAATGGAAGACATGAGCCACATAAATTCTAACAAACTTGGCTTATGTGATATTCCTTAATATTGGTTAATAAGAAAATCATAATTCACAACAAACGTCATAATTTAACTAAGAATTAATGAGAGTTATGGAGGTTATACATCGTTTGATCAACATTGTTTCTTCTATGTACTACTTCATTAATTCTAAACATAGCACTATTCACATGTAAAGAACAATAGTTATAGTCTCCAACTGTAGTGTCCATAAGGCTCTTCCTGCTTATCAATGATGTATACTACAAGTAAAAGGTGAAATATCATAAATTCAAAAGTGTGCTCGAATAGTCAAATACACATATTGATTAACAGTATTACATTAAATACACATATTGATTAACAGTATTACATTCAATACACTTTCTTTTGACATGTTCTTTAAGGGTCTATTTGAGCCCTATTTTTAGTGTAAAATGCAGTTTGGATTAGTAGATTATTGAAGAATGTGTGATTAAAAATGAAAGCAAAGTTTTTGGATTGTGTGTAATATTATTTTATTGAAAAATATGTATTTAAAAGAAGATAGTGAAAAATGGGAATCTAATAAGAGCTAATAATTGTCTTTAGTCCTAGCCCTTTCGTCAATGGGTTTGCTATCATAAGTTCAATGCTTATATGTTCAATTGACACTGTATGTGTTAACCATCGAAGTGCAATCCGTAAACCCATCTACCTATTAGGCGTAATATAAAGTGACATGCAAGGAAAACAAAGAAACAAAAGGCTTGCCTACAATATTACGAACCATTTTTCGTATCCAGGCTGGTTACATGTTGTCAATAAATGGCACGTGAATAAGTGAATAAAACGTGATTCCTAACCAAATTAGTTAGAAGATAGTCAATAATGAGCTGCCATCTGTCATTATCTCAAAATGATCAAATTATCCCAACATTTGGAATTTTTTTTTCTCTATAATGCCCCCCTCAATTGAAAAAGAAGTATATCCCTATCAAATTGCTATTTTACTCATTGCTCTTGTTTTAAGCATTCAAATTTACGATTTAGGAAGTGAAAATTGTATATAGGTGAATATGATTTGTTGATATGATTTTCATCGTCAACAATATGTTTTTCTAACTTCTTTTTAAACGAAAAAAGTATTTCAATTCTATATGTTTCACACCTTTGCAATACTTGTCAAGAGAATAAAATTGTTGTGGAATTCTCACGATAAATTTTTAGCGGGTTAGCAATACTCTCGGCAAATCCAAGTTATGAAATAAAGTTTAGCAACCATAATTCTCAAATTTAGCCTCAAAGCATGCTACAAATTTAGATTCCATAGTTTATGCATTAATCACGGATTGTTTTGCACTCTTCTATGATAACTCGTCCAGTTAAAAGGAACAAGTAGTCGAATATAAATTCGATCTATTATTAATGCATCCAACAAAGTTTGACTTTGAGTATCCAACAACTTCAAGGTGATTATATTTCATCATGGTTTTCCTGAATTGTGTGTTTTGAAGCCAATTTCTGTATGAGAGATGGATTTTGATATTCAAGCATTCTACTCAGTTTGAGACTGCTTCTTGATCAAATATTTCTTCAATTTCAGAGAGATCCCAAAAATTCTTTCAATTCTAGGCCTTTTTTAGGATAGATGTTCTTAAATTTCTTGATTTTTTAGAATAAAATATTAGATCATTTTTCTTTGTTGTGCAATAGTCTATTTATAAGAGATTTCAAGGGCATTGTAGTCATTTTTGTAAGTTGACATTATTTCATCATAATGGACAACGCGTTCTTTTGGTTCGAGCGATCTCGACGATTGAAACATAAATATTATTTTGTGACACATGAGCATGGGATGTGAACTTTTTTTATGGCTAATGTAGCATTCATAATATCTATTTGCTTGCAATTTGATTCTTTAGATAAAAAAAAAAATTATTATTATTTTTCTAAAGGCCAATAAAAGTCGACAACAAATGAATTTCTTGAAATATTAATATATCTTTTGCAGACTTTTAACCATTGAAAAATGAAAATTAAGCAACACGAACCAAATCAACGGTTTCAAAATGGTGATTTTGATTCATTTTGACGAGTTCATCATTTTCTTATTCATCCCTAACTAATAGTATTTCTAAAACATTATTATTTTTTGAATTCTGATGTTTGAAGTAAGGAAAAGGTTATTTTACCAAAAAAAATTAGAATAACTTATTAGTGGATTTTTTATTTTTTATTATTATTATTTTTATTTTCTCATTTGTGCAAACACCGGGAAGTTAGCGGCGTCAGCACCATAACTTTGACTTGTCTATCGTGACTCTTCTAGTCTTCTTCCACTAATGAAATGCGGAAAGTCTAAACGATCCCAATACATATTTGAAACAAACAACATTTCCCGAGCCAAAAACAGTGAAATGAACTAACTTTTTCCATTTTGACGAGTTCAATTTACCTTCTCCAAGTTTAATTCCAAAACCCTCCTTAAAAACTCAAATCACCTGAAGACCCTTTTGATTTTTTTACCTAACTTTCTGGTTCTTGCTATAGTTGTGCTTCCACTTTCATAATTTGATGAATTCGGCCATCTTCATTGACCTTGTAGCTGGAAAAAGAATAAAGGAGCAGGACCAAAAAATAACCGGTTAAACGCAGAAGACTTAATTATTTTTGTTTATTTAATTGATGGCGAAGAATAATAGTGTCAGTAAGAAAGAAACGGCTTTGAGGTTGAGGGCGGGGGCGGAGGAGGCGGTTCATTGTATTGGATTGGGCTATGATTTGACTCTGGACCTGCGGTTGAAGTACTGCAAGAAGAAAATTGCGAGAGAGGGCTCCAGCCTGATCGCGATTGACGATGATCAGGTGCGGGATATTGCGATTCCTGGAGGTATTTTGGTCCAGAATGTACCCAAGTCCATCAATTGCGATAAAGGCGAGCGCATGCGGTTCAGCTCTGACGTTCTATCTTTCCAGCAGGTACAAATACAGCACAATGATCATAACTACATAATATTGCTTGTGTCTGAAGAGGAATTTGGATTATATGCTTTATTTATTTTAATAGCTGAATTGATTGAGGAAGAATGGAAGGTCGAATATTGTTGGATGTATATATTTATGTGTCTTATGTCTTTATTTTCAATTTTCCCAGTCAGATGCTTGTGTTGGAATTAATTGATTTAATTGGGTGAGAAATCATTAAATGTGTTATTTAATGATACGTGCATTCCAATTAATTTGGGTGAATTGGAAAAGTCTTCAACATAGCCCATAAGTTGATACG
>CAIGRP010126351.1:0-27379 GCA_903798385.1 Fraxinus cuspidata | reverse complement strand
TGAGATTTATACCATATAATAAAATTCGATAAATTAGTAAAACGTGTAGAGATACTTATACTAATTATTGCGGTCATAATTTGAATTCTTAGAACCAGTGTTTCGTTTAACTAAAATTGATTCGCATAGAGATATGTAATTTAATTAGTTAAATAAGCTCAATGAGAACTCGAGAGGGGTAAATTGAATACAATAGAAGAATTCGATCGAATACTGCATTAGGTTATAAATCTTGAATTAAGAATAAATGTGATCAATATATGAAATGTTATGCCCTAATATTGATCACATAATTGTTTCTCCAATTATCCGTTGTTCGCAATTTTTTTATATATTTTCAATTAGTTAAAAGTAGTTAGAAAAAATAATTACAATCATTATAAATATTTACTTGTTTTTGTCAAATAGGAGTTAGAAAAATTAGATTAAGTCCTAAAATATAGTTCTCGTGGGAACGATAATTCGGAATGAAATGTCCATTATATTACTTGTTACGATATCGTAGACTTGCGATATAAAAAATGCAACACCTATGTAAACGTAGAGGACCTCATGGTGGTAGGCGCCTCATGGTCGTCGACGACTTCATAGTGATAGACTGCCTGTAGGGGTAGACAGTCTATCATGTGGTGCTCTACGTGTAGTGCATATCAAGTAGTTCTCACCTCATTGGCTCGTGGATAATTATTAATGACATCTTATATCACACGATATGTAGTTAGTTTAGTTGAGACGGAAGCCAACTTTAATCTTGCGAGCATCAGGCAAGTCCGAGCCATTTCCATCAGCTCATTGCGAGATAGACATCTAAAGCAATTAGCCTAGTTTTCTAGGTACCTGCCAAATTAATAAATTAGTTTTACTCTTGTGACATTGCAACTTATGTTCAAATAGTGAAAAATGGCTAAGTCATGGAAGACTCCATCAAAGTGAACAAAACAATGAACAAAAATCATAACAAACTTCAAATCTTGAGAGTAGATCATCCAGTTTGTATGAAACAACAGGATCAAGAGAGAACGAGTGTAACAATGAAAGAGGCATCTAGAATAATTCAGAGTCACGAGGACTTGGATATCCACAAGTAGAAAGTGGGAAGGTGGGAAGAAAAGAAAGTTAACCAGCTTAGGATTTGGACATCCACAAGTAGAAGGTTACTCCTGTTTTGGAAATAGAAGTGTCACATATTGTTGATCATGGAAACTAAGGAAACAAATTTGTTCTCAGTATCAAGCGTCTGTACTGCCATTTAGAATAGATGCAGCCCAAGTTCTCACACCCATTAAAGCACATCCATTAATATTGAAACAATGACTACAGTATTTTCAGCACGGCAAAGCATGCCTTCGTTGATGGCCACTTCTATTAGTGTTCAAGCATTCTATGTTTTGTTGTAGACATTATCGCTTCAATTACGAGAACCTCCTTCAAGAGTTTCATTGGATGGAAGCATGGCAAAAGCACATCTTGGCAAAAGGAAGAAGCAATTTGTCATCTTTTGTCTAATGAACATTCAAAAGCTTGAAAGTTCCGTACTAGTTTTGCCAAAGAAATGAAATGGAAGTTCTATTAGAATACAAATTACAGGCCAGAAACATTTTCCAAGAAGATCCTTTGTGAAGATCTGATGAAAACCATAGGACGGCTCCCCCTTTTCAAGATGCATTAAATGCAACACAGGCCATCATATTAGAATACAAATTACAGGCCAGAAGCATTCTCCAAGAATATCCTTTGTGAAGATCTGATGAAAACCATAGGACGGCTCCCCCTTTTCAAGATGCATTAATTGCAACACAGGCCAAGTGGATGATGGGATGTCTAAGTGGTTTGGATTAAGCCTCGTGCTCTTCATCCGATAGTCAAGACTTCAAATGTAACACTATAAATATTTATGATCTATAACATTTAAAGGAATAATGAAAGTTTGAATACTCAAAGTTATATTACAATCTCTCTCGTTTTAAATAGTGATTAACATATAAATCTTCTTGTGTTGTTACCCCTTGGTGCTCGAACACTCATGTGGTATACATTTTAAGAGCAATTCCTTCCACCTAGGCTCGGCTTTTGCTTATATGGACGCAAGTGATAATCCAAATAACTAACAAAGAGGGAGTGAAAAGTGGAACCAATGAAATATGTGATTAATATTGATTGTTTGACTTTAACTTAAATTAAAATTTGATTTTAATCAATACCAAACATGGGCTAAATAGTTAATTAAAATAATAAACACAAATATAAAAGCGATAATTAAAGGGAGAGATGATGCAAACAATATCATTGTGAATGTTCGATCCTAATCAATGATTTACGTCGTCCGTTATCAAACTCTCCAACACTAGCAAGGTCTTTTCACTATGTTGATTAACTTATGGTACAATCTAACCCGTTATAACACTTCCGATGACTTACAAACAATGAGCACCAATCCTTATATAATGTTGAGCTTTACAGAACATCAACACGTCCAACTGTTGAGCTTTCACAGGATCTCAATATAACCTATACTATTGAGCTTTACGGAACCTCAATATGACCTACATGGTGACTTACAACAAGGAGCACCAATTCTTATACAATATTGATCTTTACAGGACTTCAATACGACACACACTTTATCAAAGTGATTTTACAATAAAATTCATCTCTTGATAAATAATACAAACAAATTAAGTACTAAGAGAGACTAACAATTCAATGAATAGTAATAAATAATAGTTCAAGTGTTAGATGAAAAATTTTGATGAATCTATAATAGAAAATTATATTCAACCAATCAAAATGTTTCAATGAGAAGATGATGAAGAAATAAATGAAATGTAGATTCAAAAATTTTCTCAAGATATTTCTCTGTTTTAATGAATAGTTGTAATAAATTAAGTATTAAGTGAGAAATGAAAAACTTTGATGAATATGATAATTTTACAAGTTTGATTCAATAATTCGAAGTTTTCAATATGAAAAAGTAGACAAGTTTATGCAAGGTAAATGGCAAAATCTTCTTCAAAAATATATTTCTCTTTTAAGATTTATATGTAATATATATTCAAAAATCTTCTCAAAATATCTCTATTTTAATGAATAATTGTAATAAATTAAGTAATAAGAGAGAAATGAGAAACTTTGATGAATATGATAATTTTACAAGTTTGATTCAATCAATAAAAAATTTCTATATGAAGAAGTAAAAAAAGTTTATGCAATGTAAGTGCAAAGATCTTCTTAAAAAATATATCTCTCTTTTAAGATTGATATAAATAAGTTAAGTACAAAGAGAAATAAATTTTTTTATGAGAAAAATGATTCAAGAAGTTTGATTTAACCATCAAAATTTTTACTATTAAAAAAATGTGAAATGAATGTAAAATGTAAGTTCAAATAAGATATTTTACAAATATATTTCACAAGAAAACTCTCTTCTAGTTGTATGCAAAGTGAAGTGGTATTTATAGCAGTCAAAACGCCCAAAGTTATGACAAACCTGACGATCCATCCGGATGTTCGCATCCTAAACCAGACGACCCAACTAGCCGTTTTGCGTCAGATTCAGAACGGTTAAAAAAATGACCGTTGGGCGAACTGGACGTCCCATGGTCAACCGAACGTCATGTTGACTTTGACATTTTTTTTAAAATTTTTAAATATAGGTTTTTGAAGGAGTAAGTAACATTGTAAAAAGTATAAATATCAAGTTGAAATTCTTACAATTTGAAAAATAATATTTTTATGTAAGTATTTTTATGAAATAATCTTTTCGTGCATAAAATGTTTTTTGAGTTTTTATCATTCATTATTAAATATCAAAATATTAGTACATTTATATTTGAACTAAGAAGTCTAGTCTTTAATCTTGTTTCGAAATTTGTCTCTTAGACTTCTCGTCTTGATCTTTCTTTGATTTCGTCTTTTATACTCTTGATCTTGCTCTTTCTTGATATTTGTCTTTTAAGCTCTCATCTCGAATGATTTGACTTAAATGCTTAACTTTCACTTTAGTCTTCATTTCGAGACCGATTTATGATGTGTTGATTTTGGCAATATTTGATTGATTTGAATATTGAACTATCATCACTCAAAATCAATTATTAGAAGCAATATTAATCTTATTTGTTATTATCAAAACATTAAGGATGAAATCAACCATATGTCAACATTTTTTATAGTTATTTTAGACATATATATTATTCATTCTTTTATGGAACACATAATTTTAGAGAGAAAAATACATAATCAACAAGATATTAAAGGGCAAAAAGTTGGAGTTTGAAGATTTTTTTGATTGAAGAATATTCTTGGTACAAGATTCAACTCTTTTCATTATCAAGATTTCAAAATCTAGTTATGAACTCTATTTGTTTTTCTTTCATTAGTATGAGTAGATAAATTCATAGTTAGGGCAAACAATGTAATCTATGTGTGACCATTTAATTTAATTTTCAAAATTTTAATAGTTTAATTTTTATGTGTTGATTTTAGTTAAGGTTTATCTGAATTCACATAGAGATATGAAATTGACTTAATTAAATAGAATTAATTTGAACTCGAAAGGTAAATTGAAAAATGGGCATTGATTAGTGGCTTCACCACCCCACACTACTAACTTAAAATACGAACTCGAGTATCTTTAAAATTAGCATTGTGTAAATACACGTTATCATCCTTCTTGTCGGAAAAAAATTGAGTTTGCAGTTCGAGTACTATAAGAAAGATGACAAATGCAGCGAAAATAACAATTTAGAAGTTGGTATTAGAACCTCAATATAGATAATACTAAGTTCTAGGTGTTTGTAAACTTGTACAAATCGGGGTGGTTAGTCGAACTCGATAATACGAAAATGCTCTCTTCCATCATTTGACAATCCCCATTTGCATTCAACAATCTCAAATGTCTCGCGCTCCATTATTTAAAATAAAAGTCCTGATATGATTATGAATATTGACATTCAGTTAATTTTGATGCTTGTGTGATATTGCACGTAATTTCAATTTCATCATCTAGGCACCAATTCTTTAAGAGGCATTTTCAAACACTTGTATCATATTTATCCTTCGGCCCACGTCGTTGTTCCCTTTTTCATAAAGAAATTTTAGCCCCCGTTCGGCCCTCATTATTTACAAATTATCTCTCCCCATTTTCAACTCACGTAGGGCTCGCTGTTTGAATTGCCTCAACTTTGAAATTAGTAAATTCACTCCCATTTGAATTTGTACGGACCCTTTATGTTAAATATGCTATCCATTTCCATTTTTGCCCGTGTTTGTGACTTCCTAAAAATGATGAAACTCCTAGTATCAAAAATGCAAGTAGCATCTGTTTTTATAGTCGCTTAATTACTTATTTGCAAATCATTGCAATTACATTGCATTCATTCTCTACATACATGGCCACAAAATTGAAACATAATTTTGTTCTACACATTCGTATTCTGAAAACGCCGCATACATTAATATTGTCGAAAACTGATAACTGACTTTTTGAAACACAGTTAGTCGCAAAATTAACGTAATGCATGTGCCGTATAATCGCGTAGTTGTTGCTACAGTATGTCCTCCTCAACAATCGCATCCATCTTAGAGGCAATTCCATCATGATCATTACTTAGGTCTACCTCAACGAAGATCCTCCGCTCTACAAAACCCTTCATCGAGTTTACCGTTTCTCCACAAAAAAAATTGAACTCTCATTGTGGGGACGACAATAGCATTCTACACTCTAAACGTTATGAGTGATGGATATTAAATCTGTCATGGGCATTTCAAATCGACGTCGTCACTTGTGTCATTTCGAAATTTCTGAAAAAATGATATCATATATCAAATCCCTTGTACTTTGGATCGGCAGGCCTCCCGTAGAGCTTTGGCTCAGCTCAAGGAAATAAGTCCGAGTCATTTTTTTACCGGAACCCTGATCGAGCCGTGACCTTCGGCTCGGCTCGTTTACAACCTTACCAATGAACAGACCTACAGAAAAACCTATAGAGAAAAGAAAGAGTTATGAAATTTAGGGTTGATATTATTTGATATAATACAAATCCAAATGAAATTCGATGTAGAATGAAATAAGGAAAGAAAAATTGGCAGCAGATGGTTTTCTTTGTCTTGAAATTGTGAGAGGGAAAGGTAAAATCTTTGAGATGGAATGATGAAAAAATTGAGAGGGAATGCATGAAAATATGGCATGGATACTTGAAATAGGAACTCTTTATTATTGACAAAGATTTTTAATCTATTTTCTACAGTGATTTAATTAAAAATGTCGTTTATATGCGACGGTCTATGCTTTAATAAATAATAAAAAAAGGTTTATAAATGAATAGCTACTCACCAAGAGTGCTTCTCCCAGTTTCCTTTGATCTTCTTTGGGCCTCTTTCGGAAGACGCTTCTTCGAACCTCCACGAGCCTCTTCGTCATCTGTCAAGCCTCTTTGGGCATCTTTTGATAGACGCCTCTCTGAGCATCACCGAACCAATAGGAGATGTCTCTTGGGCTTCTTCCAAAGCTGTGCACCTCAATACAACTTTCCCTCCTTTTCAATTTGAAGAGACCATAAGAGATCTCACCTTTAGTCACGCCAAATAGACCTCTTGAGTCGGAGGCGGTTAGTGTCAGATCTCTGATGCCTTGTACAAGTTACATTCTGACATCTTGAGCCACATACGTTATTTGATGTGAGATTTCTACAAAGACGACTCTAAGACAGTGTGTGGGAGGTCACATGTATATGATGGCCATAATGTGACATCGTTGAACTTGATTCATGAGCTGTTAGCATTAACCACGTGTCAAGCATTCAGAGAAGTTTAGTTGTACCTCTTGGCCTATAAATACTTACAATTTTATCTTACGAAAATAATTGATTTTTGGTAATTCTCATACTAGAAATATAAACCACGACTCCTGCTTTTGTTTTCATTTCTTGTTTCTCCTATACTAAATCATTTGTCCGTTTATTGACATAATGTAAAAACGTTTACAATCATAGCCATCCCTGCCTTGATTAGAGAAACCTTGTTCTAAACTTCTAACGACACTTTATTTTCAATGTATTTAAGATCAAAGTTTATAAATCATCAATCGCATTTAATTTCCCAAACAAGGTGCCATGTCAGTTATGGAGAATAATGTTATTTATAGTAAGCGACGACATTGTTCATTATATATGAGGTATTAATTCATGTAATTCTCTGTTGTCTCAAATAAAAAGTTTCCACGTGAATATAGTTATTTATCGAAAAACCTACCAAAATTAACTACGGATTCACAAAATTATTTTCGTTTCCAGTTCTTTCCATCAAATACCTGATTAATTCCCCAGTGTTAACTTATTTTTCTTTTCTTCAATCATTTTCTCCAACCAAACACACCCTTAGAATTATTCCCCACCGACCTGGACCCAGTTGCCGCATTTCCAAAAAGTACTACAGTTTCAGCCTGATACGGAACACAAATGCTTGGGAAATTTGCACTATTGGTCTCAAAAATATTTTCCAGTATGAAGTAGGTACCTAATCTTTTATGAATAACAAAGTGATCCTCAACAAGAAAAATAAAATTAAAATATTTTTTAAGTTGTCACCTTATCCTAATATATTCAACTTTTTAAAACTAAGCCTAAACTCCATTTCTTAAAACTTATTTTTCTTTAAATTTATATTTAATCATATTTCAAGGACCTGTGATTTTTATTAACTTCTCAACTACACATTTAATAATTTTTTATTGAAATTTATGAGTTTTATTTATAACCAAACAGGGGCTAAGTTTCATTTCAGTCTTGAGTTAGTGTCCAAAATTTTGAAGTGCCATATTTCACTATGAAGATCGCATTATGGTTTATTTTAGATTATGATGATTTTGTAATTAAAGATTTAATATACAATTATAATGGAAGAACAAGTTGTTTAGAATTAATCTACTTGTACAATATTACATTGTGAATGATGTCCCCTATGTACAACAGTGTAAGAAGTCTAACTAGTGATATAAAGGAGCGCGTTTAAAATCAATGGCCTTAATTGTAGCCCACATCAAACAATATCAAACATGATGTCATCCATAATATACATGTAGCAAAGTTGGTTTGTTAATTTTTAAAGGATTGACTGTAGTTATTCATTAGAATGGTGGAAAATAAAATTATTGAAGATCAACTCACTCATTTTTTAAGGATCAACTATAATAAATGTGGAGGATAAATTTTTGAAAATTAGTTTGCTCATTTTAAAGAATCAATTATAATCTTTGGAATACACATCATCGAGCCGTAGACAACTCCCAGGATTTATAATCAGTAGATACTTTGCAAAAGACTTGATTTACACGTCAGTAGGGCTATCAATAGATTGTATTTTGATCCAAATCCGACGAAATTAATGGGAGATGGATTTAAACTTTAGTCCGATAACCCAATCAAGATATGAATCCAATAATCTGTTAACTAAATGAAGCAATATGACTATAGGTCAATTCGATCCGATAAGAACTCAATCAAATCTGTTATAATAATATAATATATTTTATATATTATCGCATAATTTATTACACATATTTTTTTGTATTTTGAAACTTGTATTATACTTTACACATAATTTTCAAATAATAAATAATGTTAGATAATAATATAATATTTTTAATTGAAATATTTGTAGAGTTACATTTTTGTTGATTAAAATAAGATTAAATAAATTATTTATTTATTTTAAAAATTAAACAATCAAGTGGCCAACAGTTGGAGTTGTTTTCGTTGTTCCCAACTTCCCACGTCTCAAATCGGATACTCACTAAAATATCATAGAATTTGCAATCTATGGATGGGTCAAAAATTGGATAAAAAGTTATATGAGCCTTTTAATTCTGGGGTTTAGAAGTTGATTAATATAAAAATTTTATTTTTCTAATTTCTTCAATTTCGGACCGAATATTCGATATCATAGTAAATCGAATATAAATTTAATAATCAGATATCCGTTGAATAATTCGATCGCAAAGGATAATTATTCTTATCGAATCGGATATGGACAAATCTGATCTATAATCAATTCATGTACAACCCTATCATCGGGCTGATTCGACACCAAGTGGGCTACACCCTTGAGAATTCAATATGAGAGAGAATAATGTTCATTTAACCTCGTAAGTAGTTGGATTTCTCATTGGGTCAGACGAGAGTGACGTACAACAAGATCATTTATGTCCATACCCTCCTTCTCACGGAACCGTACATGGTCGTTATCGCTCATACAACTCCCAATCAACAAGTAGTTAGACTACCTCTACAAGGAATGTAAGTGTGGATGAATCGACATCAAAAGGAGGAATTCTTTTTTTTTTTTTTTTTTTAAGTTCCTCCCAAATACAAGGCTTACACACCCTTAATGGTGATGGATAAATTTGCTCGTTTTTAAAAAGAGAGGATAAATATGCTACTATTTCAATATATTGGGGACTGGTGATGCCATTTTTCATAAAGGTTCTACCGTTGAACGACCTTTCTCTCCGCAGAAATTTCTGTTTTCTTTCAAATAATTGTTTCTTAATTATTGAATTTTTCTCCACATCCATATGGATTCGATTCTTGTTGCTGTTTCTCGAACTGTATTTCCACGTTCGAGCGTAATTCCCGACGCTGATTTCAAGAATTTTCCTTGCATCCTCGCATATAACAGCCGGCCCGGGTTCAGAAAGCCCGTTGTTGCGTATAAGTCTTCCACTTCACCCTGCCGGCGGCGCCAACTCTCTGAATTACGCTGGCAAGCGGCAGTCTCCACCTCTGACACCGCCGGTACCACCAATTCCGGCCCCGTAAGTTCCTATTGTTTCTCTATATATACGCGTCTGTAGGTAAAACGTTGGTTTATATGCTAATAATGGGGGGGGGGAACTAAAAACGAAAGGGATTAAAGTGAATCCCGTTAATTTATTAATGTCAAGTATGCGTCAGAAGGATAAGAGTGAAGAATATTGTAGAGATTAATCATAAAAAAGATGATTATGTGCTGAAGCTAATTAGATCAGTTGTATATGATGTGATGTCAATATATGTTGAGGTCGGAATTTGCAAAGAAATTACTGAATTAAATGTTTGTTAATATGCTTATCGGAAGTGGATAACCATATTGTACTTGTATAAATTTAAGATCGGTGGCTGTCCTATGACTTTTCAAACTATTTATTCCATGGACTTTGTTAGGTTCTGCACTGACGTGCTGGTTTCTCTAGATCCTTTTTGTTGGATCAAAACGTATTATATGTTTTACATGCTATCCATATATTTCTAGATTCTGGGTGCATCACTGCATTATGTGCAGCACACGCTTCCATTGGTGGATTTTCTTATCCAGCTTGGGAATGGGAACAGACTCTTGTACTTGGTCATATTTGGTTCCGCTTTAGTTTACTTAAGTGGTTATTTTACTTGGTGCAACCTCAAGTTTATAGTTTGTATTGGAAATAATCACGATTGCTTTTCATGATGTTTATCATGTTGTCCTAGTCAGGTTGGAAAGTCACATAATAATAGAGTGACGTGATCAATGGTATGCGGATATCAAATGTTAGTTGTAGGCTAGAATGGTTTAGTTTAGCTCAATTCTCTTGCGGTTTCTTTACAACTTAAAATGACATAAGTGCATGAAGTTCCATCCTAACACAATAGCATTAACTAAGTAGTTTAACATGTGTTACAACAATATAGGATTCCTTATCTCAATGTTTGGGAGTATTGTCTCACATAGGGCCTGAAATTGAATAGGAGTTTCTAAGAGAGAATTGTCTCTAGCTCCACAATAAATTGACTATAACAACTGACATGACGAAACATGGGCAACAAATAAGAAAACATCAAATTGATATTCTGATAGAAAACATCAGTTTCCATCCTAAATTATTTGGAATTAGATGGAAAAGCCAATGATCTTACTTAGACGCTTTCAAAGTAATCAACTTGGGACCTTTTATCTTTTAACAAAAGAAACCATTTTATGTGATGCTTAGGAGAGTCACTATGCTGCAGGACTGACTGATTTTTTATAATCATTGAAATCGTTGTCTTCTGCAATTTTCATTTATCAACATTTCAGTTGGATGGAAAAGAAGCAAGTACTAGAAGTGAAAGTAAAGCAAAGTATTCTACATTTATTATAGTGTCAAAGGATGCTAAGACCATCTATATGAAAATAGTGACACTAAATTATGGGACATGAAATCTTGGGTTATCTCACCAAATTATTAAATGTTGACTTGTTGTTTGTGGGGGGAATTTAGATACCTTTCTAGGTCTATCGATAGCAGTTCCAGTTTTTTCTGCTAATAGTGCTACTATCTTCTCATACTCAATGTAGAATGGAATCCTAAGCGCATGCCCATATAATTAACCGAGTCCATTGGGTTGCTCAACTCATTTATGAAGCTTTACATTACTGTTTGTCCTTGAGAAGGTTTCTAGGTCTTACCCAAATACTGCAAAATATTTCTCTCTCGGCACCAGTTTGTGGTTTGCCTATTCTGCTATTCTGAAAGAGTGCCCTAGTTGCCTTCTTATTATCTCTCTTTTGCACGATTATAGCGTTAAACTGTTGTGGAAGTGGCTTAGATGAAGAGATCTCTGTTCTGAAATATTGTACTTATGGGATGGTCCCCATTATGAAATGCATCATGCATACACTTCATGGACCCTGAAGATTGATCATCAATTTTTGATGTGTAGGGTATTTTATTTTTCAAATCTATCAATTTAAATTTTCTTAGAGCCTCTACTTGAAGATTCAGACAATCGATTTTATTAGGTGCTTAATTATCCTGAAACTAATGGAGCCATGGGGCATTCACTTGGCTTTTAGCATTGAGAAAAATAGTCTCCTCATAGGGATGTACTTGAGTGGAGCTGAGAATAGCTGAATACTTGAAAAAACATTATTGATTGAACTCATGCGGAATCGAATCGAATGCGTTAATTGAAGTCAAGCTAATTTAAGCAAGCTAGGGGGCTATTGAGATCTAAGCTTTATTGGCAACGAGGTCCTTGGTAGAACAGAATGTAAGATACATATTCATATAGTTGACTCTATTAATAAACCCCTTCCTGATTGTTTCGAAGTCCTTAAAGCAGAAAGGACCAATTGACAAACTTCATGCATTTAAGAGAAGACGTATTTGATTTCCAATTTTCTAATGAGAATGTAAAGGCTGTCATCTTCACCCTAAAGTATTTGTGTTGCCTTAGTCTGTATTTATATTTTTGTGTTCCAAGTGCAGCCACGAGAAGGGATGTATATCGTTGGTGATTTTATGACGAGGAAAGAGAATTTGCATGTTGTAAAACCTTCAACTACTGTTGATGAAGGTATCTCTGACCCTTGTTCTGAATATGTCTAGTTGTCTACTATTTCAACTTTTTAATTCATGAGCCTTTCCTTTTTATGTACAGCATTGGAGATGCTAGTTGAGAAAAGAATTACTGGATTTCCTGTGATCGACGATGACTGGAAGTTGGTAAAATCTGGATTTTCTTCTGTCCGCTTTCTGTTAATATGGCTTTTCCACTACTAGAACAGCTGCATGCATAATATCAGATTAGCCTGTGTGAATTTACAGCTTACCCCTTGGGGATAGGCATGTTCTGCATTGGAGAAATTTTTTTTTTTTTTGGCTACATTCATGGGGTAAAGAACTGTCTGTCCAACTAGTCAAAGAGAACTGTATGCATTGAAATGCAAGATATTGTGATGAAATATGTTTGTTTGCTAAATGGCAGTATTAGAGAAGATCACTTTCTGTTTGACTGACTGAACCAGAACTTGAGTTAGTAGATCTTGTTTCACGAAGTAAAGAATTGAGATGCCTTGAGACTCTTATTTATATGTCTCTGTGATATTGAGATCCATGAAGCAAGTTTCTTGGTTGGACCACTGTGTCAATGGAAATCTTATATACTACTAGAGTGCTTCTAAATTGGTTAAAACGAAGTTGAAAAATAGTGAAATTAAAATTTGTTTCACTATTAAAAGCCTGATTATGCTAAGGTAATTGTAGAAATTTGTTGAATTGCTGACTTTCACAGACTGGATGAATGGAGAAGAGAAGTTAGCTGGGATGCTATTGCTAATTTTTTCTGTCTTAAAGTTTACTTATGCTTTGTTGTATTCTACAGTTTTCTGTTACAAGAATATTGTAATTAGCAACTACATTCCTCCAGTCTTTAAAGAACTTGGTTTACTTTCTGGCTTGTCAGATCATCTTCTGTACTGTGTTTTGAATTACCTTATTTGGCTGTATAACTGTTAGTTTTTATTAGACGGGAAGATCATTGCTCCTCTAAAGCAGTATTAGACACCTTATGGTTTTTGATGAGATTATAATTTGTATGCCTGATTGTTAATCACTCCGCAGAAGGTTGACCTGCAGTATTCTTTTCGGATTCTTTTCTTTTTTCATTCACCTTCTTTACATGTCCATGTTCACTGACCATAGATTTATGCTGCAGGTTGGTGTTGTTTCCGACTATGACTTGTTAGCACTTGACTCCATCTCAGGTACAATTGAAGTTTCGAATCTAAATTAGATATTTAAATGGAAACTATGTATTTCATCAGTTTGATAAAATGTGATTTAACTTAATTATTTTGAAGTGTAAGGGCATCAGTATTCAGATGAAGTAGTCCTTCTTGGTGATGAGAGGTGATATAATTTTTTTAAGCAAAAGAGCAAATGGGTTAACAAATACTTTGGTTGAGAAAACCTCTTGGCAGCAAAGAAATTTAATTTCTTCCGTTTCCCCCCATATATATATATATATATATATAGAGAGAGAGAGAGAGAGAGAGAGAGAGTACACGTGATTAGTGAACATGCAGCATGGAACTTTACAATGAAAGACGTAAAATGTTCCACTACTGTGATGAGGGTTTCAGAACTCTTATAGAGCAGAAAAGGCTTATCATTCTACTAAAAATTAAAGCAGAGAAAAAAAAAATTACATTTAAATTAAGAATCATTACATGCCGTGGATTCAGAAATTAGCATTATTATTCATCTTGCAAAAGGTTCACTTAAACTATTTTGCCTGGTGCCAGTTATTTTGTTATGAAGATTAAATCTTGGTGACTATTTATCTACTTTCTCATTTGTGAAACTTAGGCAGCGGTCAACATGACACAAATATGTTTCCCGACGTCGACAGTACTTGGAAAGTATGTGAAAATTCTTCCTTTTATGTTTCAAAATCTCTACATTTAGTGATGAAGTAGTATGTTTACTTTTTGTTCATGGGGACCTTTAAATAAGCTCTTTGTTCTGGGATAGTTCTGTACTATTGCTGCTATTCTGCAAATCCTCTGCTTTGTTTATGCCTTTTTATCATATTTAAGAGAAGTAGTAATAGGATGAAATGAAATAACTAATTGCATAGTATGAAATGAAATAGCTTACACATTTATATTATCGTTATCAATGTCCTAGAAAATATGTTATATCTGGCATTTGACATGTTTACATCATACCAAACTGATTCCGCCCTGAAAGAGACTAGGTTACTTTAAACTGGACGTGATGTGAGAATACACTTGAGCTGTCCCATTTTGATGCTATTTATGTAACATTTTTTAGTCCACTGATCAGTATATCGTCAACTTCTTGATAATATATTCATATTAATTTATTCAATGGGCTTCTCCTTTATTTCTAATGTTATGGCAGACATTTAACGAGATTCAGAAGCTACTCAGCAAAACTAATGGGCAGAGTGTTGGTGACCTTATGACCCCTGCTCCCCTTGTTGTTCATGAGAACTCAAACCTGGAGGATGCTGCGAGGTACTAGTTTCCCTCTCTTTTCTTTCCTGGTTATGTTAATTACTAACCAAAGTCAATTAAGTCTTCAGCTGAAATTTTTTTCTGTTAGTAGTAGGAGACTAAATACAAAAAATTGTTTCTTTGGTTTAGATTATTGCTTAAAACCAAGTATCGTCGACTGCCAGTTGTAGATGGCGATGGAAAACTGGTAATGTGATTCTATTACCTGTTCTTTTACATGGATTTGCTTACATTTATCGGCAGAAATCAGTTTCTTAATGGTCTATGTTTGCTCCTACATGAAAGGTTGGCATTATCACCCGAGGAAATGTGGTTAGAGCTGCTCTTCACATAAAACGTGCTAGTGGCACAATATAAATTCAGGACCGAAGAAATTAGTATCATGGAAATAATTTCAGCATCATATGAAATGTGCAATATGGATCTTCAGTTTCTTTGGTTGACCGCTTATAGAATATGGTGATAATTATTCAATGATTTCTCCTATTCAATATTTGGATTTGAAGTATATAGAAGACCCCAACACTTGGAAATTTATTCTTATGCGGGCTTGTGTCTATAAATTTAGTAGATATGTACACTTATTTGGCATTTGTTTGAATCTAGAAATTCTAGCTGAGATATTAGATATCTGCCCCCGGCCTCCTCAAAAGTTTACTGGAGAATGATCTTTTCTCCCAGGCCTCCCTCGGGCGGCCTTATAGTAAGTGTGAGTTTAATGAGTCTATATCTGTTGTTTTCCTTTCTGAACGCTAATTTTACTACTTAATTCTTCACCTTTGTTATGGATGTGTGTTTGATACGAAAAAAGGTTGGTTTGATACATGTACATAATCTATGATGTTCGAACTTGGGTACGGGTATCGGATACCGGTACGTATCTAAGTGTCAGATTTTTTATTTTTTAAAATATAGGATATGAGGACATGGTTAAAAAGAGTCCAAATTTCAAACACGGATACGTGAATACGTCTTTCAAACTTCAATTTTTTTACTAATACAATATATCATTTTGAATAGACCAAAATTTATTATTCACAATGAAGGAAATAAGTATTTAATAAGGGGTTAAGACGAATAAAATAAAATATTGGGGTTTAGTTTTCAATTATGGAAATTACTAAATGTTATATAAATAGAAAATGAAAAACTTGATTGTAATTTGGATTTAGTGGAGCACTAAGTAGCACTATATGGAACTCATTTTCATTTATACAAACAAAATCTTAAACTACCAATACAAAGAGAGAGAGAAGAAAATGGGAAGAAAAAAGAAAGAAGAAGGTAAAACCTAGCACCGCCGTCTTTCTCCACCCTCTTGCCGACGACTTTAGGTTTATAAAGAGCAAAAGTGGGAAAGAAGAAAAGGAAAAGAAAAAAAAAAGAAAATGAAGGAAGAAGAAGCAAAAACGACGAAGTGTCCGGTTCAAATTTGGAGGATCCGACACATATTTCATACTCATACCCATGTCGTGTCGTGTCCGACACGGGTACTCCAACTGTTTCGAATGTGAAAATTTTAGATATATCTTAATATGTCATATCGTCAAGTCAACGAACTCTTTAACAATCTCAAAATAATGTGAAAAGTATTGTAACATATTAATGGACTCTCAATTTTGCTAAAGATAGGATGAATCATAACAATTTACTTGTTCATCACTTTTGAGCCTTTAATTACTCCCCCAAAGCCTGCACTTGATTGTCTAAACATCAAGTTTAAAATTTTGATATCATGTGGGATTTTGATATATACGAGACACTAAACATCTTTATCATTGTAATTGTTAAGATCTTTACTTGGAGAAATAGAAGGAACGTTGATTCATATTGTTTCCTTTTGGACGATAAAGCTTATTTCTATTGTCTCACTGGCCAACCTTGATCCCTCTCAATTCTTCAAACAAAGCACTCAAGTCAGTGTAAGAAGATCCATCTTCTTCAACAGCCTTTCTTGCCTTCTCTTTATATTCTTGTGCTCGCCTTCTCATTTCTGCACCTTCTTCTCCTTCCATAATGCGCCGAATTGCCGTGTCTATGGCTTCCCTTTCAATGCCTTCACTTCCAATTCTCTTCCATTGCTTATTCCCAACAGAAACTCCAATTCTCAAAACTTCTGTCACCAATTTCTCATTGTAAAACTGCTCTGCAAAGATTGGCCATGTCACCATAGGCACCCCTGAACACACCCCTTCAAGCGTCGAATTCCATCCACAATGGGTTACAAAACCACCTATTGCTTTGTTTTCAAGAATCAAAAGTTGGGGTGCCCACCCTCTAATGATCAGTCCTCTATCTTTTATTCTGTCCTCAAATCCTTCCGGCAGCCAGTTTTCTTTTTCATCTTCTTCTTGGTTCTTGCCTTTTCTAACAACCCAAATGAATTTATGGCCGGAGATTTCAAGACCCTTTGCAATTTCATATAACTGTTTTTCAGTAAAGGTTGCCATACTTCCAAAACAGATGTAAACTACAGAATTTGGTTCTTTGGAATTGAGCCATTCCAAGCATTCATGTTCATCAATGGCGGATTCTTTTCCTCTCTGTGCTTTATATTCTTCTCCTCCCTTATTCCATAGCAAAAGTGGGCCTATATGCCACGCTTTTCTTCTCAAAACTTTCCTGTAATGGTCAGCATAATCAGGTTCCAGCTCGTAGAAGCTGTTAACAAGAACTCCATAGCTTCTGGTCTCTGATTCTTGTATTCTGATAAACTGCTTTGTGAAATCATTTTCTGTTTCTTCTTGATCAAAATGAAACACCTGAAAGGAGAAAAATCAACATCGTTTAAATATATCCTCTTAACTAGGTTAACCTTTTAAGATCAAGACTCGCTATAAATGGTATTATCAAAGCCCAAAAGGCTCAAATGGGCAATTCAAACATCAAAAGTTCAAACTACTTAAAACATAGAAAGAATGATCAATATATAAGGACTTGGGACTTTTAATACCACTTGAGGTCTTGTAAACTTGAGCTCGTGGGGAAGATCGGGCAGAACAAATTGCTCAGAATCCGACGATACATTCTTCAAAGGCTCGTAAATCCTCATGTGTTCTGAAGAACATAGTGATAGATAACATGTTCCATGAAAAACCAACCTTGGGATATCAAATTTGGCTGCAGAATCAACAGCCCATGGAAAGAACATATCTGCAACAAGACAATCTGGATGAAATTCTTTTAATAGTTTTTCAACAGGTTCCTGGAGCAATTCCAGGGCTTTTCCGAACATGGGAATCAAATCATCTGATATTTGGTCAAGGCTCTTGATTTCATCAGGCAACTCAGATTTTTCTGGAGGAAATTTCAGCACATGCATCCCAATATCAAATCCTGATTCCCTGGCATTTTCTATCTGTTTATCAAATCCAGGAGTGGCAATTATAGTTGTCTTCACACCCCTGGAAATGAAAAGCTTGGCCATGTCCAAGGTTGGAATCATATGTCCTGGAGCCAACAATGGAAAGAAGAAAACATGCAACTGATTCATTTCGCCAAATTATCTAACAGATCGTCGAAATTCAAAGATTTGTTGATTGGCTGATAATGAACTGTTTGTGAATATTGCAACAGACACATAGAAGTCATATATATATATATAAAATATCTTTCTTACCAAACACAAACACATCATTATAAAATTTATAATATAATTTTGTAGACAAGTGCCAATAAACGACGTGATATAATTGTTTGGGAATAATAGCATGTGATCTTTCTTATAAAATAAAAATACGGGGTTTTTAGTTGTTGGCAGTTCAGAGGTCGCGAGTTTGATTCGTGGGGCTCTTGGAATGCAGGCTCTCTCTTGGAATGCATGATTTATTCTGGAAGGCAAGAGTTCTCCTAAAAAGCAAGGTGCAACAAGTGCTGACTCGCTCGGCACTTTGGCAAATCAGTGTAGGGGCTCTTGGACCCTGACCAGTTTGTGCCTATCCCGCAGTTTACATGGTTTGCGTCTTGAGGGGACGAGGCGTAGACTTCAGGATTAATCGTCGAAGGTGTATATCTGGGTATCAAAAAAAATACGTAATTATAAAATTACGGTTTCTATACTCGTGACATGACAAACTACATTAATTCTGGAGAAATGCTGGGTGTACAGGTGGGGGTTCGTAGAACCACCACAGACAACTCAAGTGAGGGGGGAGGGGTGGGGTAATTTTTTTATTGAGGTGAGTAGTCTATGGGGGCTGTCACCCACCATTTCTCTTAATTCTATCGATGGCAAAAGAGAAAGAGCAAGTTGTCAAATAATGCTAAATTACTTCATCCAAAAAAATTTGACTTTGAACGTATGTTGAATACTTCTAGATTAAATAATATTAACAAAAAAATTAAAAAATTATTTGTTACTCTTGAGTAAAGTTCAATAGTGCATATAAAATTAGATATTATGGTAATGAAATATTATTTAATTATATTATACTTTAACAGGTAATTAGAAATTGAAATTTCAAGGAATAGATACCCATCTTTTTGAATATCAAGTATTTTCTGACGTTTCATGCATTTAGTGCACATTTATAGATATTATTTATTCCAACCACTAAAGGACAAAAAATGCATACTCGAAGTGCCCATATGGAATAGTAGCTGTGGACACTGTTGACCGATCGTTTCATCTTATCGGGTCCTGCTAAATCCCGGGTCATACAGCTTTTTCTTTATCTTATTATCTTTATGACAACCGTATTGAAATCAATCATCATGTTTCTCTGTCTACTCATCTATTTTTTAGTGAATAAATATGCATGGAATAAAACGTGGTATCATTAAAGATTGTTCCCAGCCCCAGCCACGGGAATTGGATCTATGAAATTGAAGCAAGAAGTCGAATGGAATTTGGCTGCTAATTAAATGACTGTAGCAAACAGTAATGTGGAGGAAAATTGAACGAGTTTTCCTTTACTGTTCATTTCAAGTTAAGCATAGTTGATGTTCGGTTTGTAACATGAAAAAAAGGTTGAGAACAAATAGGGTCGAAGTTAAAGGTGGTGGCTCTAATATAATCTATTTTTATTGTTGTTTTTATATTGAGAAGATATCAGAACATCCCTTGGTTGCTTTTTCCTCATTCCCTGGTCTTCTAATGTTTGGGAGTTAATGATAATTGTTGGTCCCAAATCGTATTTGAACGGCATATAAACAAAGTATTTGCAGAAATAAAAAATCGCAGAAACTATAAAACAAGAACACGAAGAATTTTTACCCGCTTATGGATCCGACTGTTCGCATGCTCTAAACGCTATTTACTCGTTGAGCATTTACAAGTAGATATTGCTCTAGATTTTAGTCAAAATCAACAATTCATTTCAACTACATATTAAATGAGTCTCACAAATTTCCATCCATACATTTCAAAAACTTCTATTAAAATCTACTAAAAATTTAATTTTAATCCCCACTAAACATGTTTAAAATTAGCCATAGACAATTTGTACGAAGTTTCTTCATGTGTTTTCTCTCGCCTCGCTCCAAACTTACCAGTATACACTTAGTACATTAAAATTCACTAAAGATTCCAGAGATGAAGATCAGATGGAGAGAGAGGATCGGAGAGACGCACAAAACCCTCACAAAACGGCACACTCACTTGATCGCATGTAGAAAATTTCTCAGAGTGATGATCTTCTCAATAAATGATTAACGAATTTCAGCTTGCAAGTATACGATCAAAAATTGTTCCGTCCAGATTCTCCAAATACAAGATCGATATTCCAATCAAAATCTCACTCATGGCACCTCAAAGAATTTGAGCTAGAAACTAAGGGTACATTACTCGCTCGTGATGGTTGGTCTCATTCTTTGATAGAGTAGTCTTATTCATAACAGTTACGGATAAATCATCTACACTATTATGTTCCATGTGCATTGAATATTATTACCAAGCTACAATGTAGGAGATATATCAATAGTAATTTAAATGCTAAAAAAATCAAATGTTGAAGATTAAAAAGAGATCCAAATGCCCTTTTGAGTAAAATAGGAGGATGGGAGAAAAAAATACCGAAAAAATTTACCTTCGATCTCCCTCTTATTAAAACTTAAATATCGAGCTAGACAAGTACCAATATCAGAAAGTCTTAGGCCATACCTCTTTTCAATAACCAGTTTATTTGATTCAAATGAATAAATATAATGAGAACTAATATGAAGAATTGATTTTGATCCACAATTATCACTACTCTCAAATAATACTGAAAATTAGATCGAACAATTGTAGAACTTCTAGTTCTGACAGGCAAAGCACTCAAATCTGTGTAAGATCTACTTCTTCAACAGCCATTATTGCTCTCTCTTTATATTCTTGAGCTCGTTTTCTCAACAGGGATGTAAGCATTCTTGTCAAACTTCTATACCTAAAATCCCGTGTTCCATTTTTTTATTTCTGATTAATCTTTTGTGATTTGTTTGGCTCTATATTAGGGTAAATAGATACCACATTGAGTATTGAAATTCCATCTTAAAATATTATTTAATTAAGAGGAGTATATCGATCTAGTATCTTTTAAATATTATTTTGTTTCATTTCGATTGTTGACTAGGCTAATTGTGTTCTTTTTTTGTAAGTTTTAATTAATATCTACAGTAACATAATATCAAAATTATCAACGAAATTGCTTTAAAGAATTTCAAAGAAAAGACCAAATAAATCAAACTTGCTTTTAAAGAAAGATCAAACTTATTTTAATGAAACCCTATAAGTTTCTAGATACGTGACTACTTTTCCGAAAAAAAAAATAAAAAACAAATGGACCGTTTCTTTACGTGAACTAATGTCAAATTATTGCTTGCTAAAATTCAAATCGTTTTTCGTCATGGCTGAAGTCACAAGTATGTGGGGATACTTACAATTCAAGTCTTCAACTCTGTCCTATGACTTGATTTAGTCCCTATTTGACTCCCATTAAAATAAAAGGTTTTATTTTTCATACTCATTTTCAACTATACATTCTTTAAAAAAAAATCATTATTTAAAATATCATTTTTCCTCAATTTCTCTTTATAATGATTGTTACGCCTCTTCCAACGAAACTCTAAACATGACCAAGTGGCAATTACACATCAAACGAATCTAGGCCTGCACCCCCACATCATTCTGCCCATGTGACAATTTGACCGAACCTCTATTGGTTGAACCTCTATTGGGCAAACCTCCATGGAGAGCTAAGCCCCCATGAATGAGGTAAGGTAGGTAGATGCGTATTAGAGAAGATCTTCATACTAAATCTTGTATCAAGTGGGTGATGTGACTTTCACTAAATAGGCGGTTATACTCAATCAAATAAGTCAAATTTAGTTTTACATGTCAGGATTAGGATTGTCAAGCCGTCACAACATTAAATACAGCATGGCCTAGGAATGATTGATTGATGGCTACGACAAGAGGTCCAAACTGTGGGGATGATGCCCAATGTCACCTCATCTAACAACTCTTAATCATCATTTTCTACTATAAAAGCTTACACTTAGTGTCATTTTTAGGGTAATGCAAGTTTAGACTCTCAAACTGTAACTTTTTCATATCACTGTTTTATTTATTATTCCCCAAAGTCGACCCCCTTTTTATACTAGACGCTTACATCTAAAGCTCTCTCATGCTCATATATTTACTTCCCCAACTGACTTGACTGTCGGAGTGCGCACGGCCAATTTCACTCTCACCGAAAGAGAGCACATGTGGCTAACAGTTTGTCTAAGTGTGTAGGAACAATGCTTGCATGGACGTGGGAGGCCTTAGGATCTGTTGACCACGTTGAAAGTACATTTTTTGGGGTTAACAGATTGGTGTCGTCTATAGGAAACCACACTATAACCCGTGGAAAAAGCATACAAAGAGTACACATGCTTCCCTCTTATAAAAAGCTTTGTTCTTGAAGAAAGAACAAGTGGAAGCTCTTGAAGGTAAATAAAATTCTAAGCTCAATGCAATTCATGGACATGTGAGTCTAAGATCGACTTAGAAAAGCCCATTTTTGAAGAAAAGATGCGCCTTCTCACCAATATTCAAGCAATGAAGAGGTATCTCCCTTAAAAAATATTTTGTTCTTGAGTAAAGAGCAAGTTGAAGCCCCAAACATAGAAGATTTGAAGTTCAACTCAACATTTTGGGTGTTCACTCTTTGAAAAATGTGTATTTTGAAGATAGAATCTACTCAAATAAAAGAAATTTCCACCCACAGTAAGTACTAATAATAAAGATGGACACCAAGTTCAAAAGAGGTACCTGAAGAAGAAGTCATCGGTCTAAAGCCACCCTTATGCAACAACTCCTCCAATTATAATGGAATACACATAACCCCTATAAATGATGAGGCCTAAGACAAAAAAGGTCATAAGCGAAAGAATTCCTAAAATAGGGAGTCCCTTAAAAAGGAGCCATTAATCTAATAATCTTTGAAAATAGGAGGCCTCTGAAGAAGAGACTATAAAGGAGATCCCTTGAAGAAGGGAACAAGTTTAAAGAATTAAGATGCCTCATCCGTGAAACATGAGACTTCACCTCTTTACAAATGCTTCAAGGAGAAAAACTCAAAAGAAGAGAAAATAACTCAAAGCGAACAAAAAAAGTGAAATTGGGGACTAAAATGTAGGAGTGCTAAAAGTTCAAGGACTTTGGATGCAATTTATCAAGGGTATAATCAAAATAAAAGTTAAAATATGGGGACCAAAATGTAACAGATGAAAAGTTAAGGGACATAATCATGAAATGATTGAGGGACTTGAAGACCATTTTTAGCTTCATCTATACATCAACACATCCCCCATGAAATAAAGATCCCCAAAAAGGGGTGGCATTTGAAGATGTCATGCATAAAATACCCCTGAAAAAGGGAAGCAACTAAAGAGGCTATGAAGGGAATAATCTTTGAAGAATGGAAGACCTTTAAAGAAGTGATCATATTTGAAGAATTACGAGGCTTCTTTCATGAAGTATAAGATCATCTTTAAAACTACAATTTTTCTTAAGTGTAGAGGCCTCATTTCGCCTATGCATGAGTGCCTTCAACACCCCTAAAAAACGGAGGCCTCTAAAGAAAAAGCTATGAATAATAACTCTTGAATAAGGAAAGTCCTTGAAGAAGGAAGGACCCCTAAAAAATAGATCATACTTGATGAATTAATAGGCCCTATCCATGAAACATTGGACTCCATAATGCAAGACCTCATCCTACCTATGCATCAATACCTTCACTATGCAACGCCTCATCTTAAATATGCATCAGTGCATCTACCATGTAAGGCTTCATCTTGACTATGCATCAGTGCTTCAACTATATAAAACTCCTTCCATGAATGGATCAAACACCATAAAGGAAGCCCTTGCAAAGAAGAGCTATCATCTTGCAAGAAGATAAAATAGTCTCATCAAGAATAAGTGTGATGCATCCCACAGAGAGCCACAACTTGTTGCTTTAGAGGATTAACCCCCTTCCATAGATGGATCAAACACCATGAATGAAGCCCTTGCACGGAAAGCTACTCCCTTGCAAAAGGCCTCGACCAAGTTCAAACGATTGCCTCTTCCCGAATGGGCTCTTCCTTATGCAAACGGTCTCGACCAAGTTCAATTCAGTCTTATCAACGATTGCCTCTTCCCGAAGGGGCTCTCCCTTATGTAAAGGGCATTGCCCAAGTTCAATTCAACCTTATCAATGGCTGTCTTTTACCGTAGGGGCTCTCCCTTATGTAAAGGGCATTGCCCAAGTTCAATTCAACCTTATCAATGGCTGTCTTTTACCGTAGGGGCTCTCCCTTATGCAAAGGGCTTTGCCCAAGTTCAATTCAACTTTATCAACGGCTACCTCTTCCCAAAATGGCTCTCCTTTATGCAAACGGCATCGACCAAGTTTAGTTCAGTCTTATCAATGACTGTTTCTTTCTCTAAGGGACTCTCCCTTATGCAAAGGGCCAAGCCCAAGTTCGATTCAGTCTTATCAATGGCTGCTTTTTCCCGAATGGACTCTCCCTTATACAAAGTGCCTCTCCCAAGTTCAATTTAGTCTTATCAATGGCTACCTCTTCCCGAAGGAGCTCTCCCTTATGCAAAGGGCCTCTCCTAAGTTCAATTCAACCTTATCAATGGCTTCATCTTTCCGAATGGGCTCTCTCTTTTGTAAAGGACGTCGTCGAAGTTCAATTCAGTCTTATCATTGACTGTTTCTTCCCCAAGGGCCTCTTCCTTATTCAAAGAGCCTCGTCCAAGTTCAGTTCAATTCAGCCTTATCACAGGCTCCATTTTCACCAAAAGATTTGCCTAAATATAAGGGCATTGCCTTCAATCAGGTTCGTAAACTGCTTCAAATATTTACTTATATTGTACATTCAAAGTCCAAGCATTATATAAATATTCATACATGGATTTGAGAGACTATTGTTTCGCATCTTCCAACAAAGCTCTAAGCATGGCCAAGTGGCAGCTACACAGCAAGTGAATCTAGGCCCGCACTCCACATCATTCTGTCATATGGCAATTTGGCCGAAACTTGATTTGGTCGAACTTTCATTGGGTGAACCCCCAATGGAAACCTAAGTCCCCTATGAATGAGATAAGGTATGTAGAGACATATTAGAGAAGATCTTCATAATAGATTTTGTATCAAATGTGTGATGTGACAACTCACTGAATAATCAAACAAGTCAGTGTAAGCGGTCTAGGGCTGCCAAGCCGTCAAAACATTAAATGCAACATGGCTTATGAATGAATGATTGATTGATAGTTATAATAACAGGTCCCAACTGTGGGGATGATGGCATATGTCCCCTCATATAACGACTCTTAATCATCATCCTCTATTATAACAGCTCATACTTGATGTCATTTTCAGGGTAATGAAAGTTTTCTCTCAAACTTTAACTTTGTCATAGCACTATTTTATTTATTATTCTCCAAAGTCGACCTCCTTTTATATTGGAGGCTCACATTTAAAACTCTCACATGCTCATATACTTACTTTCCCAATTGATTTGACCGTTTGAGTGCGCTCGGCCAACTTTACCCCCACCGAAGAAAGTCACATGTGGCTAACGGTTTGTCCAAGTGTATAAGAACAAGGCTTCGTGGACGTGAGAGGCTGACCACGTTAAAGGTACATTTTTTGGGGGTCAACATTGGCTATCAAACAAGGGCTTAAAGGCTTAAAATACTGTGTTTTCTAATATGAATCAAGTGTGCTTGACAAAATTAAGAGAGAAAAAGTTAAAATTTAATTTTTTGGTTGAGATTTAAGATTTCATTTTGACATGTTAACCTTGATAAATATAGTCGAAGTCCTTTAATATGTCCTTGAGATTTGAGCACACTAATTTTTAAATTCATATGCTCATTTAAGATTTAGACGGATTGAATTTCTCGTTTGAACTTGTTTAGCTCAAATATCATATTAAGATTTGATGTTCAATCTTAGTATCTGTTTGACAATCATTTTGGTAAAAACAAGGTTTTGAATAGTAATTTTTTAGGAGAACGTGTAATTAAAAATTAGGGAAAATATTTTGGTATACGTGTAGAATATTTTATTGTGTAAATGTGTGGTTGAAAATGGTCAAATAGTAAATCGTAAAATAAATTAAAGAGAGTCCAAAAGACCCTTAAGTAGGAGTGAGCATAGGTTGGGTTGAGCCGATTTTTGCTTCAACCCAACATGATCGGTTTGATAATAATTTAACCCAACCCGTGTAAAAGTTGAAATCCAACCCAATCAAGTATCGGTCGGGCTGGGCTGGGTTGAGTTTGTCAGTTTGGGACAATTTGTCAACAAAAACCAAAGTAGGCAGATCGGGTTGGACAGATTTATAATTGACTCATGACTTATATAATATTATGTCTCCATGGTTTCAATGAACAAAAAATCTGAATTATTTTGGCACTTCATACCGGAAATGTTACATGGATAGATTGATATTAAATTATATGAAGCCAATAAATATTTTTGACAATTAAAATGTTTTTTTGTTGAATGTATATTTGCGTATACTATTTTTCGTAAAATGCATTCTATCTTATAATATTATTCTAAGAGTTTCCAAACAACATCATAATACTTGTAAAGTTCATAAATATAGTCAGATTGAATTGGACGAGTTTATTCGATTTTCATGAGTTAATCCATAACCCGACCCAATCCAACCCGCCTACAAGCCCAACCCACCAAATCTGTGTAAAAATAACAAAAATATCGACCCAAACCCACACCTACCCTTAAGTCATGAATATTAAGAAGAGTAATACAAACATTTATATATATAAGATATTATTTTATTTTTGTATTAATCTGATATGTGAAAAAAATGTGAGGCTTAGACACAAGGCAAGAGGGAATATCCTTGTATATTAAAAATAGGAGAATGCATTACTATATCCTTGTTTGGGTCTCATTTTCCTATCAAAATGCATTTTTAAATAGTGATTTGACACAATTTCAATCATATATTTTTTAATAAAATAATATTTTATATCACATCAATAACTTTTCTTTCTTTCTCAACCACACATTATCTATCAATATACTATTTCAAATTATATTTTTCTAAAATAATGTGGCTCAAACAGGCCTTT